>JBAKBP010012191.1:0-68773 GCA_037953745.1 Lithodes maja | reverse complement strand
GTGGTATGTCCGCTGAACAGACGCCGGCGCCTGTTCAGCGTCCTGACCGCTGGTGAAGCGCGACTGGAGCGCGGGTAAGCGCGGGAAAATTTCCACGTGGTGACAGGCAGCGGCGGGTAACCGCGGCTGCATCACGCCTGACCCACGGGTGATCACGTGTACAGCACGGCTGGTCCACGTGTGCAGGGCGGCCGTTTCGCGGGCTATCACGGGTACTGCGCGTGTGTACCACGCCCCCACCACGGGTATATAAGGAGCCCGGGCAGGCGGTAGAAATCATACTCGCTCCAGACACCACAGTGCACACTCCAAGACGAAACTCCCAGACTCCCAGACTCCCAAGATGGCTCCCAAGAGGTTACCAACCAGGAAAGCCCGCAACAAGGGCAAGAGGCCACCAGGTGTCCCTGTGGAGGTGCAGCCGGCAGCCGAAGATGCGAGTGCAGAGGTGGAGGCCAGTCCTGCTGCACTTCAGGAGGAGGAAACATCTTTTGAAGGTCAGTACAATTTATGTTATGGGTTTTCAGATATTTCTATATTTACCTATAATTATTATGTGTACAGTGTTAATTTGGAATAAAGTGCAATGCATACTATGAATAGAAACAATACAATAGAATGATATTTTATCTAGTGTGCCATATTTCCATTTGTAAACGCATGTATATGTATATATTGTATACCCGATTATTGTCTATCTCTAAATACCTTTAATTTTGTGTCTTTTCAGGTGTTGCATCTCCTGCCACCACCACAGCTGAGAGCACCATTCCACCAGAGGAGGAGGAGGGTGAGGAGGAGGAGGAGGAGCCTGATGCCTCTCATTCCCCGGGGCAATCCCCACATGAGGAGGAGGAGGAGGAGGAGCAGCAGCAGCCGGCGCCCAAGAAGGGGAAGAAGAAGGCTGATGGTGCTCCGAAACAAGGCTGGAGTCTCCCCGACCTAACGGAGCAGGAGCTGGTGGAGTGGCTTCAGGCCAACACCTACCTGTGGCTCCGCAGTACTAAGGACTACCACAGAAAGAAGGCTGCGTGGGAGATGAAGGCCAAGGAGCTGGGGGTCAGTCTGAAACACCTACAGAACTGGTGGAAGAACGTAAAAGACTGGTACGTCAAGCTGTCCAAGAGGACCAGTGGCCAGGCAACCAAGCTGTTGACCGCGAGGGACAAGTGGGTGTTGAAGAACATCGCCTTCTACAAAAGTAAGTACATCTCATTATATGTATTTGAGAAGCTTGGAAATGAAACAAATATAGTTAAATACAGTAATATTATTTTATAAAATCATGACCAAAGTTTATTAAACATCATATCACTGTATTCACAAAGTAAAGGTGTAAATTATATTCCCAGAAATATATAAATATGTATTTGTCTATGCCATTATATTAAACAAATGTTTAACTTGTTTCAGGTTCCATGCCCACTGATGTCCCGGACACCCTAGTCAGCCTGCCCCGTTCCCCATCTTCCACCGGTTCCGCCTCCTCTGCTGCACCTGCTGCTGCCGCCCCGACCTCCCAGGCACAGGAGTCACATGACTCCGGGGATGCCAACATCTTGGAGGACATGGAGGTGGCAGGGACGGAGCAGGCCTCAACAAGCCGCCGCAATAGGAGGACTGCAGGCTATGAGAGCCAAGAGGAGGGCTGGATGCTGGACCTCCGATCCACCATGAAAGCCAACCAGGCACTGCTGGAGAGGCTGCTGCAGGAGAGGCCTCAGCCCCAGACACGTAGGGAGGCCTTTATACGCTATGTGTCCGACATCCTGCGCACTGTCCCTGACGAGGAGTACCAGGTGCTGCACGACATAATAGCGGACACTTTGCGTCAGCGACACATGGGGCCCTCTACATCGGGGGCTGGACCGGGCCCCTCAACAGCACCACAAGCCAGCGCCTCCACCTCACAACAGTCCGCCTTCACACCACCCACCTACAGCCAGCCGCAGTATTATCAGCTGCCGGGATTAGCGAGTCCCAGTCCCAGCAACTGGCAGTATGGTGTGGGTGGTGGCCAGCAGTCCCAGTCCCTCCAGCCACTCCAGCCACTCACGACATCTGTCCGGTCTAGGGACTCGGCAGAATCTGTCGGTAGGATTCTGGCCTCCAGCATTGCGGAGGACTGGAATGTAGCCCCAGGCCCTTCTACAAGACGGCCTGACGACACCTCCGGTGGCCCAGGTTCTCTATGAACCCATATGCATCTTTAATTTCTTTTTGTATAATATTCCCATGTTTATTTGTATTATTTTGTATTATTTGTATTATTATTTATTTTTATTTAGTATTAGTATTATTTCTATTATTTGTGAAATATGTATTATTTATTTTCTTTTCTTAATAAATAACTGTATAATTTTCCATATGCTTGTTTCCATTCCCTTAACTTGACTGTTTTTCATAGGTTTTCTATAGTAATAATAATAATATCTTAATAATAAATACTCACAATAATAATAATAATAAGGAAATAAATAATAACAATAATATTATAATAATAAAGCCTGAGCGAAAATAGGACTCAAGAAAACAACAAGTGAGGCGGCTATTAAATATTTATTATGTAACACAATATTATGGTAGAACAGCTATATGTTCAGTCAAATAAATTGGGTGTTTACAATAACTTAAAAGGTATCCACCAGTAACCTGCACAATAACTAGAAACGGGGTTGGAGCATGTTATCCTGCCATGGAACCCTTCCAGCAGGTGAGTTGCACCATTCCATGATGAGGTTCCTCTGAGCCTTGGCTTTCCTGAAGTCTCTGTTGTTCCCTGGTAATTGGTTGGGTGTCGTGTCCTCAAGGTTCCTGCCGGCACGCCAGGCACCAGGCACCAGGTCTCCATTTGGACGCTCCACATCCACCAGTCGGTTCTGCATCACCGGGTAACGCAACCTCATAAGGTTGTGGAGGAGTACACATGCCTTGACCAGGAGCCTCACAGTGTCAGCTTTATGCAACATGGTCGTCAGGAGAACTTGAAAGCGATTCGCAAGTATGCCAAACGAATTCTCCACCACCCTTCTGGCTCGCGAGAGTCTATAGTTGAAGATCCTCTGCTTCCTGGTCATGTCCCTGTTACCGTACGGCTTCATCATGTAGGTCCGGAGTGCGAAAGCATCATCTCCCACCAGAAAATAAGGGACATCCTCAGTGTCACCTGGGAGAGGATCAGGCTGTGGGAATCCAATAATGTCGTTCCTCTGGAGAGCCTCTCTCAAAGCACTTGCATTGTAAATGTGGGCATCAGACGTTGAACCCTTGCCGCTGACGTCTATCCAGAGGAACTTGTAGTCAAATGTGACGACTGCCAGGAGGATGACACTAAAGAATCCCTTGTAGTTGTAGTAGTCGGAACCAGTGTTGGCAGGAGCTTTACAGGCAATGTGCTTGCCGTCTATTGCACCGATGACATGTGGAAAGTTCCACCTATTCATCCAATTACCGGTGATCTGACGCCAATCTGCAGCGGTCTGTGGTGGCTTGAGCAGCTCCTCACGGTACTCGTCGACGATGGCCTCACACACCTCGCGCACCACTATACTGATGGTGTTGTGAGGCACCCTCCAGCCATACTGCATCTCACGGTACTTGGCGCCAGAGGCAAGGTGCCTCAGGGTGAGGGCAACCTTCAGGCCTGGATCAAGGGGTGCTCGGCAGTTGGTGGTCGTCTTGGTAAGGGCTGGTGTCAGTCTCTGCACAACTTCATCGAACATGGCAGGTGGCATTCTCATGAAATTGTGGAAGGCCCTTGGATCTTCATTACGGAGCTCCACCATGAGACGATCATACAGGCCAAGCTCAGGTCTCCTGCGTATCCAGTCACGCACCCATATGTTCCGGACCGCCCTCCTCCTCAGCCGTCTTCGTCTTCGTCTATCAACGAGGTACTGATGGACATGTACCAGCTGGTTCATATGCTGTTGCATCAGCATGCAGACGAGGTCAATACGGTCCATGTTCACCCCATCACGTCAGAACCAGGAGTGATGAATGCTTGGCAAATCGAGCCAAATATATAGGTCCCAGAGTACACGCGCTACACACGCAAATGCACGTGAAAACACGCGGAACAGATGCGGTACAACCGTGCTATGACCGTCATTAAACCGCGATTACCCGCTAAAGGTTCGCGTCCTATCGCGTGTAACCACGTACTTACCGCGGCCGTAGCACGTCTTTACCACGTCTTTACGCATCTATACCACGTCTTTATCACGTGTGTACCACGTGTGCCCCCCGTGGCCACCCGCGGTCTCAAGTTTTGAGCAGCTCAAAACTTGAGACCGCGTGTGATTTTTCTAGCCCGTGTGGGTGCGGCTGTATCGCGTCCTTTCACGACTTATATGCGTCCAACAGCGCTTGCTTCACGTTCACACATTTTTCGCCGTGAGACGTCCGCGATGCGACCGCGAAGGGCAGTGTGACCGGGCCTTAACCTGTGGGGGAGTATGCATGAACAACTCGGCCGGATAGCACCATCCGTAGAGGCTAGCCAAAATCCTCTTAGATCGTGCCCTTCAAGCAGTGACGGTGTCTGGACGAGAGAGTGTGTGTAGGCTGTACCGGAAGTGACCTATGCTAGTACTACCTGTGCGAGGGTACACCCGGGCCTCCCCCCTTGGCAACCAGGCCAAGACGGACCACGCACTCAGTCACTCCCACATGTGTCAGATCTCTACAAGGCTACTCTCTACCCTACTCCGACTCAAATTAAGTGCTTCTTGTTTATTTATTGTGTTTCGTGATTATTGCATAGGTTGTGTAGGATATGTTATGTGTTCAAATTAACGTAAATACCTGAGATCTTTTATTCTCACCTTAGTCCTTTTGTTACTCATGTCGAGAGTACATGCAAATGCTTTCCTGGGATTGATTTATATATATACTACATGATTTATATTCATATATTGCCACTAAGATTTGTATATATATCCATTCGGCCATATTACCCGCACACTACACGTAAATATTGTGAACACGCCCAACAGATCTGATACTAAGTTATTAGGATTATCAGAGTACGTGAATCATGAATTAATGTTCACAGAGACTGTTATCTATCGTGTCTCTTAGTTAGACTCATTTTTATTTATATTTCCTGGCTTCACAACCAGTTTAAACATTTAACTTGAATTCATAGCAATTCTATTTTGCCCACATCGCGTGAATATTTCAATGTCGAGGGCTTAGTCTTTCCCACATGACTAATATTTATTTACTCAGTTTCCTGAACTATTATTACTAAATCTAACTGTATACGTTAGTAGAGAATTAAAACCTTTCTCTTTATTTATAACTCATTCGTTATTTGCCATTCAGCTACTATTCTTATTTTATATATTCTACTTCACTGGGACGTTGTGACCTCATTATTATTGACCTTACCCCGAGTCATGTTCTACCTTGCCTTAACCTTGACCTCAGGATTCAGCTAATATTTGAGACTAACCGCTCTGTTAGCATTTATGCTATATTTATTTATTCATCATATGTTTATTCAATTGTGATTTATCAATTATTATTATAAACTGATTTATATATATCCATGCTTTAAGAATGTTATTATTCATTCTTGAAGTAGGTTCGAGAGTATTTCCATATAAATACGACTCAACCAATTACCAATTATTATCCATGCCAGTGCGCTGATATAAAGTGAAATAAAAACTTGTGAAACCCAACCGTGTATTCTGTATCATTGGTAGAGATTGAGGATATTTATAATTACATATCTGGAGTCAGCTGTGTTCCTGCTGAGTGATATAGTTCTTCAAAGCTTTCCTAGGGTAGAGAGAGGGAACTGACTCAATCGGGCAAATATTATTGCACGGCATAACACTGGTGGCCGCTTTGTCTCATCACGGCATAGCGACTCTGATTTGAATTTACCTCAATGCACGAATCATCATTGCAGGTAAATCACTTGAGATTATTTCTTTTCAGCCAGAAGATCACCATAATACTACATATCTTGAAGTGGTGAAACCTGTCCTTGACATTATATTTAAGGACGATGATAAGTCTAAAATTCATAATGTTGTGATGAAGTTAGGCAGGTATATGTCCCTCGCATCAGGTTATGTGCATGATACTCCACTAGTGACCTGGGATCAATTCAAAAATTATACCTTGACAGCCATTAACCCTTTTCCCGGCAACATAATAGCAAATAAACAGTTTTATGAAATAAAGTACTCAGGAAATTTAGAATGCACTCTCAACTAGTTAAATCAACTGGTAGTGACAGCATGTCCTACTGAGACTGCTGCTAAAACAAAGGAGATTGTATTTAGTGCCTTATTGAGGATATTACCCACGTGAGTGCGAGATCATTTCGTACTTTCAGAATCCAAGGGTTATGATGAGGACATGCCAGTAATTCGGCATATCCTGGCTCTGAGAAAGAGTCAGGAAAATCACAGGCTCGCCGCCATTAACCATGCCAACATCCAACCTCAGCTTTCTTCAACGCCTTTGTCAGCCTCTGTGTACCCCCGTTCCTCAGAAAAGATAGAAGATTGGGCCAGGGTCCGACCTTCTGATTGGAAATCCTGCAACCAAACATGCCCTCTATTTTCCCTAAAACATTTTTTTTCTGAGTTAGTGGATCGTCTTCCTAGGCTACCAAAATTCTAGGGACAAATCCCCTGGATTAAGCCACGACGAGTTGCCACCATTCCTGAAGACGGAACGGGAGGAATCTATGACGCCCCTGAAGAAACTGTACAAATGAATTACTCATGCACCACTCACGATAATCCAGATTTTTTAATCCACCCCACCCACCTGTCACCAAAACGGTGAGGAACCTTGATCAGACAAGCACATATAGACCCCTCATTTATCATCACCTAACAATTCAAGGTGTTAAATCAAGATGTTTGATTGCCACGGGTTCATTCCGTTCATTTCTTTTCCCCTCTTACTATTGTCAACACCAAGCCACTTTTGGGCCCCTTCAACCATCCCCCATTGTTTCAGTTGATTCTAATAATGCCGAAATTCCTAATCAGGGACAGACAGCTTCCCTCTACGGAGCCACTAACCTTCCGAATCATGGCCACTACCATTCATTCCTTATTTGTCCATCTGGTGAAACTGAGTATGATGGCTATCTAGGATTAGATCTATTAACCACCTTACGTGCTTCCGTCAACTTCGCACACAGAATGATAACTTTCGACCTTGGGCCATCCAAAAGTACTTTCCCCAGCGACCCTAAATTCCTCAACCCAGTTCGCACCATCAAAACTTCTCAAAACAGATAAAAAAAAGCTGCCATGCAACTACCTCCCCTTCAAAACTCCACACAATCAGTATAGCTAAAATTTCAGACAAAGCCACTCAACCCAACAGTAACATTGAACATCACGTGACCTCCGAAT
The DNA here is from genome assembly GCA_037953745.1 of Lithodes maja. NCBI lineage: Eukaryota > Metazoa > Arthropoda > Malacostraca > Decapoda > Lithodidae > Lithodes > Lithodes maja. The sequence continues at coordinate 61,379 of JBAKBP010012191.1, read as the reverse complement.
GCCACTCTAAGATTAACCCTACCCAGGCCATCCGCGCTATCAAGACCGCTCAGGCTGTTACCTCTAAAGCCATTACGCTACCCCCCCACCATACGCAAAATTGTCCTCAGCCACGACACCGCCAAAAACATCATGCGGTCTCTCCACTCCCATGACAGGGTTCATTTAAGCCTCTCAAAACTCCTCAAGAAATACCACGAGGGGTACTGGACCCCCAAATCCTACGTTAATAAAGTCAAGTAAGGGGAAAAGGGAGGAAGTTGATGAAAAATTTTATTCATGGCAGGTTGTTAAAAATACGGGTGGGAAAGTCACACTCAAGAAGCAGGATAGTAGAATAGGTAGGAGTGTGACAAATACATTCTCTCCTTTGCGAGACGAATGTGAGGGAAAAGATAGTCAGGATAAGGGAGGGATAACCGAAGTGCCTGCCGACGACTCAGCTCCAACCTCTGATGCTGTGCTACCTACCACCACCACTACCCCCACCACCACCACCACCAAGGGAGCTTCTGCCACCACCGGGGGTTCTCCAACTGCAGCTGCTGGATCCTCCCGAGGGAAAGGTAAGTCTGTGTCCCGAGAAGGTAAGTCTGTGTCGATTGTGGGCGACTCCATGGTAAGACATTTAGTTAGGGCTACCCGCACTAAACTTAGGAAGGTTGTGTGTCTGCCTGGCCATGGAGTTGGGAGGGTTTTAGAGAAGATGGACCACATCTTGGAAGATAGTGGAGATAACCCCATTATCTGTCTCAGTGCCGGGAGTAACGATGTTGGTAAGGGTAGAAGTGAGGAACTGCTGCAGCAGTATCGGGATGTGTTAGATAAAGTTAGGATGAAGGGAGGGATCCCTGTAGTACATTGTATCCTACCCAGAAGAGGAGTTCCCAAGGAATGGACATCCAGGGCGATTGGTGTCAATTGCCGTTTGGAGAAATATTGCAAAGAAAAAGCAATACCATTCATTGATAACTGGGATAGTTTCTATGGGAGAGATGGGATGTACGCAAGGGATGGGGTTCATCTTTCACGGTTAGGGGTTTCTACATTAGCTAGTTCTTTAGATAGGGTGGTTGTGGGGTTTTGAACAGAAATATTGAGAGTGTAAATGAGAGGTTAAATGGAACAATTTTAGCGTCAGGCGAAAGCGATAAGGATATTCAGTCTAATGCTAAAAATGATGACTATAATGTAAATGATAGTAGTGATGGTGCAACGGAAGATGGAAATGTCGCTAAAAACAAAGGTAAATTAGGTATAAAGAAAAGAAGTAAATTGAGAGTATATTACACAAACTGTAGGAGTCTATGTAACAAAATGAACGAACTTAGAGCCCTTGTTAGCAAAGAAAATATAGACATAATAGCGCTAACTGAAACGTGGATTAATACAGAAACCAGGCATTTTTTAGCAGAATTTGATATACCAGGATATAGTTTGTTTAAATATGACCGAACAAGTAAGAGGGGTGGCGGTATAGCAGTGTTTGTCAGGAGTACATTAAAAAGCTGTATTAAATCAGGTATTAGACTAAATAACGATAATGAAAGTGTTTGGGTAGAGGTTAACGAAGGTAGTGAGACCATAGTTATTGGAGTTATGTATAGACCGCCAAATATGAGTAGAAATGACGGAACGTCATTATGGGAGGAAATTAAAATGGCATCAAGGTTTAGCAATGTGTGCATTATGGGGGATTTTAATTTTCCGAATATAGATTGGCAGCATCAAATAGGAGACTCTGATTCTGAGGAGTTTATAGAGGTAGTACAAGATAGTTTTTTATTTCAATTCATAGATACGCCGACTAGAGGTAATAATATTCTCGATTTAGTTTTCAGTAACAATGAACATATGGTAAATAATGTAGAGATAGGGGACCACCTAGGAAATAGTGACCACAATTCTGTGTATTTTAATATACAATGGAAAGGTAATACCAGAGAGAATACAACATTAATACATGACTTTAGAAAAGCCAATTATGGTGGGTTAAGAAGAGCCCTATTAGCGGACCCTATGGTCAAAAAATTAAGTCGATCCAGGTGTCCAAATGAGTGTACCCCGTCTCAGGCACCTGTCATCTTAAGTCAGGAAGGGACATCAACCTTGGTAGATACATACGGTAATTTTATCAAGTCAGTATTCAATGCACAAAATAAATACATCCCCAAAAGAAAATTTAGATCAACACAGAACCAACCCAAATGGATGAATAATAGACAATTAGATCTTCTAGGACAAAAGAGAGGAATATATAGAAAAATTAGAAAAGGCGAAATTCACCTACTTGCTTACTATCAGAATCTATCAAGACAGGTAAAAAAGGATATTAGGAAAGAAAAAATAAATTATGAAATTAAGGTTGCCAATGACTCAAAAAATAATCCTAAAGCTTTTTACCAACTATATAAATCCAAGGTTAGAGATGTAATTGGTCCGCTTAAAACTTCGATAGGAGAAATGACAGAAAATGATTTAGAAATGTGCAGTACATTAAATAGTCAATTTCTTTCCGTTTTCACTAATGAAAATTTGGCACAGTTTCCAGAAGTCCGTAAGGTATATAGCGATAGTATAGAAAATAGGTTAAGTACGGTTACTATAAGTAGAAATGATGTGCTTAAGGAAATTGACAGACTGAAACCTCATAAATCGCCTGGTCCTGATGAGGTATATGCTAGAGTATTAAAAGAATGTAGGGATGAGTTAAGTTACCCATTAACATTTTTATTTAACAAGTCATTGGAGACAGGTATAGTTCCAGAAGCTTGGAAGCTTGCAAACGTAGTTCCGATCTTCAAAAAAGGTGACAAATCAATAGCATCCAATTACCGTCCCATTAGTCTTACATCAATCATAGGAAAGCTACTAGAGTCAATTATTGCTAGTAAAATTAGAAACCATTTAGATACATTTAATTTAATAAATTCTTCTCAGCATGGATTCACTCAGGGACGTTCTTGCCTTACTAATTTGCTTAGTTTTTTCTCAGAGGTATATGAAGCAGTAGATAATGACAAGTCATATGATATAATATATTTAGATTTCAGTAAAGCTTTCGACAGAGTCCCCCATGAGAGATTGATGAGAAAGGTTGAGGCGCATGGAATAGGTGGGGCGTTGTTGGGATGGATTAGGTCATGGCTAATTGGTAGGAAGCAGAGAGTCAGCATAAATGGTACGAAGTCAGAATGGGGAGCAGTCAAAAGTGGTGTCCCCCAGGGATCTGTATTAGGTCCTCTGTTGTTTGCTATATACATAAATGACCTTGATTTAGGTATAACTAGTAGGATAAGTAAATTTGCAGACGATACCAAAATGGGGAGAACAATTGATTCAGATAGAGATATAGAGTGCCTCCAAAGGGATCTAGATACCTTACACGAATGGTCAGTAAATTGGCAGATGAAGTTTAACATTGACAAATGCAAGGTATTAAAGATAGGGAAGATGCATACAAATGTTAAATATAAACTAGCTAATGTGGAATTAGAAAACTCGAATTGTGAGAAAGATCTAGGTGTGTTTGTTAGCAATGATTTGAAGCCTAGACAACAGTGTATAAGCGTTCGAAACAAGGCAAACAGGATTCTCGGGTTCATCTCAAGGAGTGTGAGTAACAGAACTGCTGATGTTATCTTAAAACTTTACTTGTCATTAGTGAGACCCCATATGGATTATGCTGTTCAATTTTGGTGTCCTTATTACAGAATGGACATAGATTCATTGGAGAGAGTACAACGTAGAATGACAAAAATGATCCATAATATTAGAAATCTTCCGTATAAAGAAAGGTTGAAGAAATTAGGCTTACATTTGTTAGAGAGACGCAGAGTTAGAGGGGATATGATAGAGGTGTTCAAGTGGGTTAGTGGGATTAACAAAGGGGACATGACAAATGTACTAAAGCTCAGTGATAGCGAAAGAACTCGTGCCAATGGTTTCAAATTAGATAAATTTCGTTTCAGAAAAGATATAGGCAAATATTGGTTTGGTAACAGAGTTGTAGATGGGTGGAATGGACTACCAAGTGCTATAGTGGGATTAAAAACGATAGGGAGCTTTAAGATAAAATTGGATAAGCATATGGACGAGAAGGGTTGGGTGTGAAGGGGGATCAGCAGGGTTGGGCCAATCAGCGCTCTGCAGACCCCCGTAATCCTGCGTTAATCTCTAACCGTTTTGGTAAGATGATCCTCAGGGTATTAGAGTGTTGAGCCTATAATTGGGCTTTGTAATTGGGGTTGTGTGGGACAGGGATCTGCCTTGCTTAGGCCAATCGGCTTTCTGCAGACTCCCATTTTCTTATGTTCTTATGTTCTTATGTTACCGCAAAATCCATCATCAGAACTTGCCGAGCTTGTGCTCTGCATAAAACAAGACATTATGAAAAATCATACACCTACAGTATAAATACAACTACGTAGGCAAATTCCAACCTATTGATGATCATATAACCATGCTTGCTGACCCTGATAATACTGATACGGCATGCCCTGCAACTGACAACCAAACCATAAGTGCAACATAATCATTACCTTCCCCAAGTCCCCCCACACTTCTTCCCATTCTACCATCAACCACCTCTCACCCCACTTCATCTATTTCTCCCAACTCGTCAGAAGTTGAGATTCAAATATCTTCTCTCTTAACTACTACTCAACCAACTTTAGTAGCATTTTTTCATACACCCTCTCCAGAATCAAACCTCAGTATACCCAAAGAACAACTGCCCTCGAGAATACCTAAACCCATAAGAAAGTCTCCCCAGTCATCCCCTGCTATCCAGCGTTTGTCAACGCCCCTAAATCAACTTACTCTCTCTCAACAAACTACCACCTATACCTCACCTAAACTTCCTTCCACTTCTAACGAACCAGCTACTCTTCCTTCTCCCTTAAAAACCCTTCCACCCTTAAATTCCTCTTTTCCTCCTCTCTCAACATCACCACGAACATCTGACTCAAGGCCACGTCCCATACAGTACGTCAAGACCCGACAAGAGCCGATCTTTTCAAAATATTTGAATTTTTGAAAAATCGTGCATGATCGAGTAACATCGTGTAAATAAATCGGCTCTACTCGAGTTGATCTGGAACTGGACGGGGTGCCCGCCGACAGGTCCGTGAAGTCGGCCAATAATTAGTGTATGCACTATTTTTCAGCCGACTGTTTTTGATGGTCGGGGAAAAAAACGTTAAATTTTGGACGTGCTGTTGACGTATGTCGATCGGTTTTCGGACGTGCAGCAATCGTTTTTGACGTACAATAATCGGGAATTAATCGGGCAAAATGTTCGAACCAGACTATAGTGTAAGCTCGACACGACCATGACATGACAAACGCCCGACTAAAAACAGACAACATAGTATGCCATACGTCCACAAGATGTTTGGAATCACGTCCACAACACGTCAAGCAGCCGACATCAGGTTGACTCACATGCCAGCGAACAGATAAATTTGACCAAATATAGATATATATATATATATTGTATGAATTGGGAACCATTTCTACTTGCCATTCACCGTTGCCAGGGCAGCAGGTTCCGTGGGAAGCTGTAGTAGTCTGTGAGGTAGTCCCTCACTATTTTGGCAGGTCCGGGTCCAGCTTGCCGCTGACGTGGCTGCAGTCTGTCCAAGGGGTCCCTTGTCCAGTCTCCAGGCCACACACGGGCGTGATGCTCAGGTAGGCTGTTCGTGCCTGGCCGTCTGTCGATGAGGATGTTGTGGAGGATGCAGCTTGCGAGAACCACATTTTCAACAGTGCTTGCCTGTAGGTTGAGAGTCGTCAGCAGGCACCGGAAGTGGTTGGCCAGCATCCCGAAGGCGTTCTCGACCACCCTCCTGGCCCTCGACAGACGGTAATTAAAGGCGCGTTGTTTCTTTTGTAGTCCTCGGTGGGGGTGTGGTTTCTGGAGCCACTCTCTCATAGGGAAGGCGTCGTCGCCCACAATGAAGTAGGGCACTGGCTCGTCATCCCCAGGCAGTAGTTCCCGGCCTGGCAATCCTGCTGCGTTGTTTTCTAGCGCCTGCCGGAGGTCGGTCACCTGAAAAATGCCGGCATCGGCGGCTGACCCGTTTGCTCCCACATCTACGTAGGTGAACTTTCCCTTAGAGTCAACCAGTGCAAGGAGAACGATGGAGTGGTACCCTTTGTAGTTGTAGTAGTACGATCCACAGTTGGCAGGGGGTTGCATTGCGATGTGCTTACCATCGATCGCTCCTACGGTGTGGTGGAAATTCCATGTGTTGGCGAATCCCTTGGCTATGTCCTTCCACCCCTGCGGTGACGTCGGGCACACGATCACCTCCTCCAAGTATTCCTGTACGATGGCCTCGCATGTCTCTCGTACAACCTTGGAAATTGTGTTTGGACCCACTCGGAAGTTGAGGGCCATGCTTTTGTAGGCCTCACCTGTGGCCAGGAAGCGGAGTGTGATGGCCAGACATAGGCCTGGCTCCAGGGCCTTCCTAATATTAGTATCCTGCTTTTGGATGCGTGGTGTCAGCCGTCCCAGAATCTCAGTGTAGAGTTCCTCGTCCATTCGCAGGTAATACTTGTAGGTGGTGACGTCCGTTGCTTGTAGGGTCTTGAGCAGTTGGTGATAGTGGCCATACTTTTCTCTTTCTGCTATCCATTCCCTCACAAAACAACTACGTGCCTTGGCTTTGCGTTTCTTATTCTTGTTCCTAACCCGAGTCCTCCTCAAAATCACGGCAGTGTAGAGCTGGACTCTCAGGTTGGTAATCAGCAACTGGTTGCGGTGCAGTAGGTCTTGGTAGTAGTCGTCGGTTGTCAGGTAGGGCGGCAGGTGTTCGAGTAGGGCAGTGCCAGGCTCCATGGTGCAGATGCAAGGCTTGGTGGTAGACTGTGTGGGGTCCAAGGCCCCCGACCTTTATATAGGGTAGGGTACTTGGTCGTGCTTCTGTCGTAGGAGTCGACCCTGTCAGATGACACACGTATGTATCGTGCGACACACTTGCGCAGCACGTATGCTGCTCGTCTGGCAGACGACTAACATCCTATCAACATCCAACTTAGCATACTGTGAACGTGTTGCGCGGACATGTGATGCGTACTGACATCATATTAGGGGCACGAGTTAACGTGTGGCAGACGTAACTGTGTCGTGAGTGACGTGTGAGTGACGTGTGAGTTACGTGCGGCTGTCCTCTTCTGGCGAGCCTCGTGTCAAACATGTCGATTCGGCAAAATGTTGTTAAATCGGCTAACATCGGCCGTTGTCATGTCTTGACGTACTGTTTGGGACGCGGCCTTCAGTCCGCGCGACCTCATGAGCACCTAAGCTCCGCCCCTCCACCACTACCTCCACCACCGTCCCTTCCAACAATGTTGAACTTCCCACATTTTCTCCATCAACCACCTCTCAAACCACATTCTCTTCACTTTCCCTCACTCCAACTTAAACTGAATCTTTCCCTAATCTTCCCCCTCAGAAACTTCCATCTCGTCTACCAAAACACCTTCGGAAATCCGCTACCTCTACCTGCCATAACATTCCTTCTTCAACCCCTTCCACAACTAAATCTGCTCTCTCTTCTCCAGTAAAACCCTCTATAACTGAACCTCAATTCATGCACAAACCTTCCACTCCTAACTCCACTACAACGTCTGCTTTCTCTACCAACCTCATCTCTGTTGATTCACCAACTACTCTACTTAACCCTTTCACGCACATATGAATCAGAAGTTGCCAGATTAGCAATAAGAAATAGAGTTCTCTCACTCTTATAATTACCTCTCCAAAATTAGTTTTCTGCCCACAGCTAACTCAAAGACAACTGCAGAGGTTGAAGTAACTAAACTAAAGGTTTCTAAATACCCCTGATGGTAACAAATGCTTTAAAGTATCCCCAATAGGCTCAAAATCCCGTCATATGTCGGAGAGGGTTAAGAAAAATCTTCCCTCACAATTACCTGAACCCGTCATTCAAACACCTGCACTCACTGCTAACCCTGTCGCCAAACCCCATAACTTCACCCACCATCATTCACCAAACCTCCATCTGTACTTTCAACTCAGCCTCTCCACCTTTACCATTCTCAACCAAACCTATCTCACCTTCTAATTCACAAAACCCTCCCAAAACCCCAATTTCACACACTCCACAAACAATGCTAAGCTTTTCCACCTCTTTTAACTCCATCTCCTGTTACAGCCACAACTATCCGATATCTGGCCACTGAATCACCACCACCGTGCAGCTTGAACCACCGCCCCCCTGCACCTGCCCCTCCAGCCACACCTGTTGTCACCACCACCACCACCGCCGACCACGCCCTCACACCTACCCACGACCGACCGGCACTCACCTCGTCCACCCACCTTATCGACCTAGTAACCTACCTCCTCCAAGCTCCTCCCATCTCTACCGGAGGGCACGGAAATTCCGGATGGGCCTCTCACCATCCATCCAAACCAATAACCGTAAGACTTGCCATATTTCACACTCGAGGACGAGTCTTCTATGGACGACGATGGTGAGATGATGGGCCTGGAAAATATTATGCAAATACTTCAGTCACCCGTAACACAGCTCCAGGGAAAACGCGCATCTACCGATACACTTAAGATACGTATGGTAAGACATCCGCCACAGTTTGTTGGTATTTACCCTCAGGCCCCAGGTGAGCTACGGCCGCCTAAACATGGCCCGGATATAGAATACGAGGAGGAAGACTTTATGCAAATGCGACATCAACCTCCTTCGTTCCTCTCCAGTTACCCTGGCAGTTCCATTCATCACTACCACCGCGAGGCGAGACAATGTTTACAATCCAGCTAGACAAGAGGACAAACAGACAGCTCCTTAACCTAACAAGTGCGCATGGGGGTAATTGAAAAGTCCCCCTGTGCTGACGTATTTGAGGTGTTTCCGTCACTAAAATATTCATTGTACCATTAATAGCATTAATAATTATCCATATGCGCCTATTATGGGTTGATTATAAAGGTATTAACTGAAACAACAATAAAACGAGTGAAAACAGCGTTTGGATGGTCAAAATCGGAGATATAGCCCGCGAGTTGTATAATGTATGGGTGAGGCAAACTGCTTTCCCGCCAATTTCCCCCAAGGCCACTGAGACACAGTCGATCGATACTCTCTCTCTCTCTCTCTCTTGCACTCACTTGCCATCAGTGATGACAACACCCTGCTTGCAACTCGCTAATGTTAGCACGAAAATATACCTCAGAATAAGGGAATAATAGGGAAAATAGGTGATAACTGAAGGAGAGGAGGAAAGTGGGGAAGGAGGGGAGGTAGAGGACTGAGATTTTGCATGGCCCAGGGGCCAAAAAAAAAAAAAAAAAAAAAAAAAAAAAAAAAAAAAAATCGATGTCAAAAGTTGATTTTTTATTTTACTTACTCTCAAGAGTCTTCCCGCAGTCCGCCGGGGGAACTCTTAAGAGTCTCCCCGCAGTTCCCGGGTTAAAAGCCTCTAAATAGAGAGAGGCCTCCAATACTGTAAATAATATATCCTATGTACACCTAAGCTTTAGGCTGTTTACTTTTATTATTAATAAATAAAACATACCAATCCCCACATAACCATGTATGCATTGTATTTTTAAGGCTTTAGACAACCACGCAATAAATCAGAAGCGATATTTCTCATGCCTCTCATGTTCCGGAAACACCCAACTTTTCACTCTCCGTAAAATCCAATACTACCTAGCCTAAAACAGGGTAAAGTTAGGCAAGTCGAGGCACTGTGTCCCATGGGTAACCTGTGGGGGAGTATACGTGAACAACTCGGCCGGGTAGCACCATCTACAGAGGCTAGCCAAAATCCTCTTAGATCGTGCCCTTCAAGCTGCGACGGTGTCTGGACGAGAGTGTGTGTACGCTGTACCGGAAGTGACCTACGCTAGTACTACCTGTGCGAGGGTATTCCTGGGCCTCCCACACTTGGCAAAAAGGCCAAGACAGACCACGCACTCAGTCGCCCCCACGTGTGTCAGATTTCTACAAGGCTACTCTCTACTACGCTCCGACTCAACTTAAGTGCTTCTTGTTTACTTATTGTGTTTCGTGATTATTGCAAAGGTTGTGTAGGATATGTTGTGTGTTCAAGTTAATGTAAATACCTGAGATTTTTTATTCTCATCTTAGTCCTTTTGTTACTCGTGTTGAGAGTACACACAAACGCTATCCTGGGATTGATCTATATATATACTACGTGATATATATTCACATATTGCCACTAAGGTTTATATATATATTCATTCGGCCATATTACCCGCACACTACATGTAAATATTGTGAACACCCCTGACAGATTTGATACTAAGTGTTACGCTGGCCAGCTTGCCAGAATGCACTCGTAACTCGCTAGCGCTCGCCAGGGCAGTGAAATGGGCTACAATAATTGTAGAATAATGTTCTTTCTTTCATAGAGTTCATGTTGTCACAGCCAGATCAGTGGTGGTCTTTATTCTTGTCTGTGACACTTGGAAGTATTTTGTATCATTGATAGAATATAAGATGCATTGTGTGAAGTTAAGGAGAGAAAGAGCGAAAGAGACAGCGAGGTAGTAATATGTGCGTGTGTATGTACATGTGCTTCCCTCACTCGCTCGGGCTTTCCCCCGCCCTTGATTGGCTGGCGCGTCTGGCGCGTCCTAAGGACGCCTGCATTTCATGACGTAGTGGTCTGTGATTGGGTGCCGCTGTCCTAGTGTTGGTGCTAGGGCTCCCGCCGCATTTCTCCTGCAGAGCTTGGCCCAGCGTGCTTGGTCCTACATGTCCTTTGCAATCTGTCCCCCCATATAACCCCCTGTACTACTTTCTCTCTCTCTGAACTTCTTCCTTTTCATACTTCTCTCTTTATTCAATTACTTATCCCTTCTGGGTCTGCATACGACTTCCATAGTCGGCCAGTCGTATTACCAGCACCAGCTCTCCATATATGTTTGCACTAGTTTTAGGGATTAGTAGAGTCATAGTCATATGGTAGCCTAGTGTTGGGGTGCTTCTAATTATTGAGCTGTTCTTTGCCATTATTTAATGCTAGACAGTGGAAGGTATCTTTGGTCGTTGTCTGAGTTATGTATGTGGCAAGTCAGAGCCTGTACAACATCGACGAAGCTAGCTAGCCTGTAAGCCTTGTGCATATTTTCCTTTGCGAGTGTAGCAGTATACAGGTGAAGGGCTTTTGCCTATACTTACCTGTATGCTTGCTGCCTCATTTTTGTTGACCTTTGTGGAGCGCCAGGGCAAGACCATATACTAGAGATCTGGACTTTCCAAGAGAGCCTCCAAGTCACTTAACGTAACATAAGGGAAATCTGTTCAAGGGGAGACAGTAGGCTACGAGCATGCTTGCACTCTGCCTAGTTTCAGGTACCTTTTATGCCACTGCTAGACTTTATTAGTGAGGAAGACAGCATTGTGTTTATTAACTTTCATTGTGCATGCTTTAGGAATTATTCACGCCTTATTTTAGTCTTGGTTGATGCATAGTGCACAACCCAGTGTGGCTGTTATGTTGGCTAAGGAAGTACTGTTTCTGAGTGGTTATTATTAGTGCTGTCACAGAGTTGTTGCACTCCCTTGTTATATATGTATCGTACTTGTTGGTGTATTTAAGATACACACTTTGGTGTCCTGCCCCTGCATTTATTTCTGTTCTATATTAACGAGCATCTTAGAGCATCAGACCTTTTCAGTAGATTCCTTATCTGATTGCTGTAGGACTAGACTTCCAGTGTTTTCATAGAGCATTGAAGAGTTTAGTGTTGAGTACTGACTCACACTAAAGTTAACGTAATCAATTACTCCTTTATTAAATCTTATATAGTTTATTCAAGCATTGTTATTACTTAACCTAACAAGTGCGCATGGGGGTAATTGGAAACGTCCCCCTGTGCTGACGTATTTGAGGTGTTTCCGTCACTAAAATATTCATTGTACCATTAATAGCATTAATACTTATCCATATGCGCCTATTATGGGTTGATTATAAAGGTATTAACCTGAAACAACAATAAAACGAGTGAAAACAGTGTTTGGATGGTCAAAATCGGAGATATAGCCCGCGAGTTGTATAATGTATGGGTGAGGCAACCTGCTTTCCCGCCAATTTCCCCCAAGGCCACTGAGACACAGTCGATCGATACTCTCTCTCTCTCTCTTGCACTCGCTTGCCATCAGTGATGACAACACCCTGCTTGCAACTCGCTAATGTTAGCACGAAAATATACCTCAGAATAAGGGAATAACAGGGAAAATAGGTGATAACTGAAGGAGAGGAGGAAAGTGGGGAAGGAGGGGAGGTAGAGGACTGAGATTTTGCATGGCCCAGGGGCCAAAACAAAATAAAAAAATAAAAAAATAAAAATAAAAAAATAATTTTGTTTTCGATGTCAAAAGTTGATTTTTTGTTTTACTTACTCTTAAGAGTCTCCCCGCAGTCCGCCGGGGGAACTCTTAAGAGTCTCCCCGCAGTTCCCGGGTTAAGAGCATTTTCGTAACGTGAGTACTCCTGTTGTGAGTAGGCTTTACCGTCACCGGAAAGCCTTTGTAGAAGTGCACTAAAACCTAGTTAATTGATACCCCGTTATCCAGTAGATTAACTCTGAAGGGTTTTAAGTGATTTTGTTCACCGGCGTAATAGTTCGAGGGTTTTGGAATTAGCGTACCGTTGTTGCAGATATAGCCTATCATCTAGTCCATCATTAAGTGCCCTTGTTTATTTCGTAGTGCCGGTCGTAACAAATGGCGACCTTGCCTAGTATTTTATCTTAGTCGTCATAACAAATGGCGACCTTAGACCAGAATATAGTGAACTAAATATTGCATTTTTTTTTTTTTTTTGGGAGAAATCTTATTGCCATTTGGGGTTGAATTTATTTTTCGCATTGTTGGCAGTAGACATTGTTTTGAGGATACATAGAACTTGTTGGATTTATTGGTGACCTAGTATTGCACTCAAGAACATCTTCGAATATTTTTTGGTGAATAAAGCTACGCAAGAGTTTGGCTACTTTTGTTTTGACTGAGAATTTTGTTGTTGACTCCATCATGTCACTGGACGGGTCTGAGCATAGTGAGGGCACAGTGCGAGAGGCAGGCGAGGAGGTGGAGAAGGTGGAGTTGTTAAGCGGCGTTCGGGTGGTGAACAATGAGGAGGATGCTCGGATATTTTTGGAGGAGCCTGTGTCAGCGGATCGTGTGTCGGGGCTAGACCGGTACGGACTGTAGTGTGTAGCACGGTCTTAGGGTTTCCCGGTACTAGCGGTTTGTCGAGATGTGAGCTGGTTGCCTGTGTGCTGGGTGGGGTGCATGGGGGTTCGGGTGGAGCGGGAGCTGGGGCACCTTCGTCCCAGCCCCCATTCCACTCAACTCCTATTGTGGCGCCCCCTCGGGTTCCGGAGCCAGGCACGTTCCCGCAGACCGATGCCCACTGGTGGTTGGGTATGCCTCTAGGTGATTCACGGGGTGGGTCCCCAATAGTAGCACCCCCTCCTCAGGGTTTGTCTTCCGAGGTGTTGTTTCAGCTCGAGCTCGCCAAACTTCAGCAGCAGGAGCGGCAGGCTAAGCATGAGGCTGAGCTAGAGCAGCAAAGGGCTGAGCTTGAGCAACGAAAGTATGAGGCTGAGCTCGAGCAGCGAAAGCATGAGGCTGAGCTCCAGCAGAAGCAGCAGCAGCGAGAGACTGATCTCAGGTATCAGGCCGAGTCTGCAAGGTATTGTGCCGATGTTGACCTAGAGAAAACTCGTGTAGAGGTGACAAGGAACCGGGTCGCTCAGGGGGTCGAGCCCATGACCAGTCCCTGTCGCATCTACTTAAGTTGGTTCCAGTGTTTGATGAGTTAGGAGTTACAGAATTTTTTCTCCGGTTCGAGAAAAAGTGCCAGGAGCACCAATGGCCCGAGGAGAAGTGGGCAGCCCTTGTTTCTTCACGATTGACGGGGAAAGCATTCAAGGCGTACGATGCTTTGCCCATAGATTCCTGTGTGAATTACGAATTGTTGAAAGAGGCTGTCCTGAGGGCGTATGAGCTACAGCCAGAGACCTATAGGCTGAAGTTTAGGGCAGTTCCAAAAAGAAAGGTGAGTACTTTCCAGTAACACGCTAGAGAGCTGTCAGATGCATTTGAAAATTGGTTAAGGTCGGAGAAGGCAACTACTTTTGATTCAGTAAAACAACTAGTGTTGCTGGAACAATTTTTTAAATGTACTGGCAGTGACTTGACTCTTAACCTTAAAGAAAAGCAACCAAAAACTCTGCAGAAGGCGGCTGAGCTGGCTGACCTTAGGGTGTCATTGATTCGTGGGTGCGGGTCTGCACAGAGAGCTGAGGCAGGTAACCAGGGGCGTACCACTCCACCCCCCGAATTAATGACACAAATTATCCATTTAAGATGGGGAGGAAATAATGTTCTTATTATGGTTGTCCATAGAATAAACAGTTAAGATGGGGAGGAAATAAAGGAATAATAATCACTGCAGTTGTGTGTAGGTCGATATGATAATTATGTTCGTAAAGATCGTGCATGTTGGAAATATTTACTGAAATAACCGTAATGATGTCTGTAGCTTCCAATTAACAAATGTCAAGTGCATAGTGTCAGTAGATCTCATTGCAATGTTTAACCCCTTCTGTACTGGCGACGTCTTTTTTATTAGATTTCAGATACATTTAGACGATTTTAAGAAACTTAGGAAGGATATATGGTACCTAAAACGAATAATTGAGGTTGTTTGTAATTTATAATTGGTAGACGTCCTTCCACAGCTGAATAAAATCATCTAATAGTAGCCAAAATATAGTGAAAAGTATGCCATTGGTACAGAAGGGGTTAATGAGGTGTTTGTGTCTGTCTACCAGCTTGTCACTATATCATTGCACTGGCAAAGGAAAGTTACCGTTGGATTCCAGAAATGAACATACACACAAAATATATATCTATGTACTTATCTCTCCATCTATCTACCAATCTGGCTGAGATTTTATGGAAGTGAGCTATTGTTTCACAATAATAAATGGTATACTAAGAGAAAAAGAAGGTTGGATGTGATGGAGATAAGCTGAGTATTTGTGAAGTGAAGCATAGAGACAGATTGAGGAACGAAGAGGTACGTAGAAGAGTGGGGCAAGAGGAACACTTATCTGCCAGAGTGGACAGAAAGGTCCTATGCTGGTATGGACATGTTGAACGAATAGGAGATGAACATTTTACAAAGAGAATATACAAGTAAAAAACAAGTGGAAATAGATTGAGAGGAAGACCTCGGAGGAGATGGAGAGATCGTGTCAAGCGCCTGGTCCGGGGAGACGGTGTATATATGAAGGGCCAAATCTGGAAGTAATGTGGGCTCTGTCTCGAGTCGGCCACCCCCAGAAAAGAAAAAAAGGAAAACATGGGGAATAGGCCTGAGTACATATATACATACCTGCATGATTACTGTGTCAATAAAAGTAAAGTGATGGTGTGAGATAGAGGTGCTCGTAGGGTGAATCTAGATATGTGGCTGGATGGGGAAATACTGGAACAAGTAGAGTGTTTTAAATATCTGGGAGGAGTGATAAGCAAGGACGCAGTTGTGAAAATGGAGGTAAAACATAGAGTATGTGAAGGAAGGAAAGTTTTCGGAGCAATGGGAAGTACTGTATGTGGAAAGTGAGAAATCTCGGAATGAAAGCTAAAAGTGCAATGTATCGAGGGATAGTTGTACAAACAATGATATATAGGGCTGAAACATGGGCTCTGAAGGCACAAGAGAGAAGAAAGCTGGATTTGATGGAGATGAACTGTTTGAGGAGTGTATTTAGAGTGATGCATAGAGATAGATTGAGGAATGAAGGAGAGTGGGACAGCAGGAACCCTTGTTGGCCAGAGTGGACAGAAGAGTGTTGTGCTGGTATATACAAATTGAGCGAATGGGAAATGAAAGGCTTACAAAGAGAGTATATGAGTCAGATATAAGGGGAGGTAGAGGGGTAGGAAGAATTACGTTAAGATGGAGAGATTGTGTAGTTAAGCATTGGAAGATAGAGAGATGGTTATAGAACAGGCAATAGAAGTGGTAATAAATAGGAATGAATGGAGAATGCTTGTCAATAGATGAGTGATAACGCGGTCGTTGGGAGAGGGAGTCGGGCGCCAGTTGGACTAGATAATAGTCCGTCAGGTGCCTGGCCAAGTGAGCCAGTATATATGAAGGGTCATACCTGGATTTGAGGTGGGCGGGCATTGTGGTGTGCTCCGCTGCATGTCTGCCTGCTGAGACCGGAACCTCTCCGGGAGGTCTGACAACTGGGAATCTTTTGCTGGGACCCCAAATGGGCCTGGGTGTCTGGGTCTTCTCCTGGGTGACCTAGATTTGCGTGAATTTATATATAGGTGCGACCAGAGGAAGAACTACCAAACCTTCCCCTTCAGAGGCCACACACAACCAACACCACCTGCAACCATCCATCACGCATTGGTTGCATAAATACCCACACAGGTGTGGAGCATCAAACCCCTCTCCCTCTCCCTCCGCAGGTAAACAGTAACGAGTGTGAAATCAAGGAGGGAAAGAAAGAAAGTAAAGTGACCATAGAAAACGTACCGAATAGAAACGAGTGCGCAATCAGGAAGGGAAAGAAAGAAAGTAAAAAGGGCCGAGTGACCAGAGAAAACTTACCGACAAGGGGAGACTACAATACCCACTTAGACAAACCGCTAGACTTGGTAGAAAATAACCAAAACACCAACTCAATATATCAATGTGCTTCGATCTCTAGAAAGGATTGTAATCATATACAGACTGATGTGCCTATGCCAAATTTCCCCCAACTCCAATCTAGGCTAAGAAATAACATAAATAGTTAGCATCGAGACAGTACCACCATCGATGCAGATCCAAGTTTAATTTTAGCTAGTTACTCAATGTCACTAACCCCCCAAAGTCATGCTCAAAGGCTTCCTAATCATTCCGCACATCAGGTCACCAAGTTAGAACGAGTTAGTGCGACCGACTCTAGAAAGACAGTGAATAATAAGCGTGCACAGTGCACACGTGCCCCTACTGCTCCAGAGTCCGGTCCCCTTCATGCCGACCGAATCCCGCGTTTGAGAATGAAAAGTTAAGCCTTTAGCACCTAAAGTCATCTACCACTCAGGGTTTGGAATCCAGAAGAATAGGTAAAGGTAAAGAACTCGGTTCTTTAGTTGTTACATCGTATCCGGCCCTTGGAACATAACAACTAGTTCTTTTGCATATAGTTCTCTAGGCGCTATTGCAAAAGAAACCCTTCCCCCCTTACAACCAGAGGAATAAAATCTCTCCCAGTATACCGTGACATTTCCGGAAACTTTTTATGGGGGTCCATCATGATCAATGGTCCCTGGCCCAGTCTTCTCCTGGACGATCTAGATAAGTGTGATTTTTTTTTTTTTTTTTCGTTTGTGTCATTTTGTTGTTTCTGTTTGGGTTCTCTCTCGAATCGCCTACCCCAGCTATGGTGTGTGTGCCTGTACATAAGTATATATATATGTTTCTAATCTCTCAGTGGGGTTCGAACCGCCGACCGTCAGGACGATAGCCAGCGCTTTAATCAACTACACCACGGCAGTCTATACTGTATATACATACATGTACTAATAAAACTGTTTGCTTTTGGTAACCATAAAGCAATAAAGACAATTTTACATAATACATACTGGGAAAGTACCCACAGTACGTCACAGTACGTACAAAACATGTGTACTAATGTGTTTATGCATTTTATTCATTGCCTTCAAATGTAGTATTAATTAGGTTACTATTGAAATCATTTTTGTTCATCGATCTTTCATTTCAACTGATGTGGAGAGAGCTACTGAATGAATACGGAATTGTAAACTTAAATATACGTAATTTTTGTCGTAAAATAAAGAATAATAAGTTGTGCAGAACACAAAGCCAACTCTAAGGTATAATTGAATAAATGGACATTATGTTCTATTATGATTACTATGCACAACAAGTATTTTGTATATCTTTGCTTCTATGAAGTAAAGCTATTACTGACTGACCATATACAGTATATATACCGGGTATATATATATTGTTAAGAGGGGAGCCCGGGGAAAGCAGATGCTCGAATAGCCTAGCCCACAGCACTGGAAAAAAGGAAATGCCATAGCAAAAAGACACCACTACTGTAGACCTGCACCCAACACTGCCCACCGCAGTAAATTAAACCTGCAACAGACACGCTCTTAATATCTGACTCAAACACCAAGACACGCAGATTCTCTAGGAAAAGGGGTTATCTTCCTCTTTTCTCTATTAAAACAGTACTACAAGGAGATGCCTTTACTGTCTCCGAGGCTGGTCGACAGTGCTGTTAGTATGTCAAGAGAACTTCTAAGGTTATTCTAAACTGCACACATATTGACTAAACATAACACTGCTAGACAATCTATATCATGCCCAATCGCTTAGGAATTGAGTACAATACAGAACAAAACGTGGAAAAGTCCAATGCAGTAGCCTAACACATACAACACAAGGGTTGATATATCAGTGGGCCGGAAACTTGCTGCCACCCCCTAAAAGGGTTAAATGTGGTGGGAGGGAAAAAGCAGTAGCCTGCTTGGCACGTAACTGCCCACTCACCCCGCAAGCTCCATTCTCAAAGGCCTAACAAAAATAGATATGACAGACCAATTCCGAAACCACTGCAGATATCAACCAGGAATAATATACACATTTAATAAGGATTTACAATGCAGCAGAACAGAGGAAATAAATGGAAGAATAGTGTGAAGATAAAATAATAGAATGCCAGTAATGCTCCTATCAAAATGCAGAAAATTCCTATATGCAAACTAATAAAGTGATAACACTAAATTTATATTCAAATGACTCCCAGACTTGCTCTGCTACTATACACTAAAGAACAATGGAAATATATGCGGTATTTAACCCTTAAAGAGCGGCTCACGACTTAAGTCGAGTTGAAAAAACAGGCAAAAAACGGGTGAAAAAAGGGTGAAAATCGAGTGAAAATGAGTGGGATAGTAATGATCCATACGTCCGACATCTGTGGCCTCCCGGCCCACACTAACTCCAGTTCCCCCACCGCGCGAGAGGATCACAGTGTAACCAATAGTTCGCTAAAAGTGAGCAAGGTAGCAAAATCTGCTAAACTTCCATCTTCGAGGTAACACTGTCAGTGCTCCACGAGTGCTACGTAGCTGTATCTTACGTCATTGTGTAGCGATTTCCACCTAGTTTTCGACGCAATACAGTTCCTTTCATACTGATGGTTGATATAGCTGTCAGAATGGCCTGAAAAGGCCCAAAACGGCCACAGAGGGCCCGCTAGACAAGGGTTAAGGGAAACAAGGAAGCAAGCCTGGGACAGACTCCACAGCATGTGTGCTCAGTAAAGGGTCCGTCTCTCCAGTGGTTGTGGACTCGCAGCTTAGTGCTGGGGAGGGAAGGAAAGCTCTAGATACTGCTAGACTACATAATTATACTAGTTATCTGTGGTCTCATTAACAATTATTATGTTCCTTCCATCAACCAACTATACTCCTAAAATCGATTAATGAAATTTTACAAACACATGTGGCAGTCCGTGGATTCGAACCCAGGATGCTCACACCGAAAAATCAACACCTTATGCATCGCACCACGAAGACAGAAATAATCAAATAAACATAAGACAGCATTGTGCAACTTGTGATAAACTAAAATTCTCCCACTGGGGTTAAACAAACTAAATAATTATACTTGTGGCAGGAAAGACAATGTGTTACAAAACATGGTGCAATGATGACGTCACCACCCCGACACGAAAGGTACAAGGGAGAGGGAGAGAGAGAGAGAGAAAGAAAAGAGGACTCTCCCACAAAATAACAAAGGCTATTTAAATTATAACTCACTAACAACTGACATAGGTTACAAAACTCAGTTGGGAGTGACACCCTCACACCCAGGGGGAGTCTGTTGATGCATCTTGAAACAACAGACTGCCTATACTTCAATAACACTACAAGACATACACAACTACAGTCTTTTTTCTAGTATTTTTAGTTTTTATACTTTTGTATTTAAATATTTTCTTCTATACAGAAACACAGCAACTCCTACTTTACGACCCTACGCTGGGCAACATACGGCAACCAACAAGCACCAGACGTAAACATGCTAATCAAACAAAAGTAGGAGGCTACACCAAAACTGACTGACCGGCAAGGGTTCTTACAACATACCCTCCTGTGACAAACAATAAGCCATAACATTATCAGTGCCTTTAACATGCCACACATCCAAACTGTGTTCCGGCAGCGAAGCATCACCCGACACTGATAAACTGCCCAGTCCACCACAAGACTGGCACTTCTCTTCGCTCGCTCAGGCAACGGGACCTGCCAATAACCTTTCACTAACTTCACCTTAGTGATAAACGTGGCAGCCCCGATGCAGTTGATGGAGTCGTCAACTCTGGGTAATGGATAGGCATCTGTCTGGGATAATGCACTAACACTACTGCAATCAACACAAAAACGGATCTTGCCACTCGGCTCAGGTTGCAAAGTCACTGGCAAAGACCACTCGCTACATCTCTTCTCCACCAGACCTTTCTCCAACAGGTAGTCCACCTCTGATTTTAAGACAGGCTGCCGAGCACGATTTATATGGTAGGGAGCCAACTTGAGCTTTGTACTGTCTCCAGCCTGTATGTTGGGTACCGCCCAGGACATCAGGCCTGGAGAATCATCAAACATGGGGGAGTACTGCCACAACCTAGTAAACAACACCTCTTGGCACTTAGGAACAAGATGTTGCAACTTGTCTCGAAGAGCAACATACCCATTGCCCTCGCACAACCCAGCCGGGACCGCAGCCTCTAAAATATAGTCTCCCTCCTTCTCCTCCTCCATCCCTAATACAGCCAGGTCATGAGAGTAACAATCTGTACCACCTGTGCAACCACTCCCACAATTCACAAGTACTAAGGCTTCCCCTCCGATACCGAACATGCACACCCCCGCATTCCTTGCGGCTACACCTGCCTGCGCAGCATCACCTCCATCAGCACCATGGCCAGATGTAGTCAGTCTATGGTAGCGCTTTTGCATTTTAATAGGGCAGCATTGGGAGGCTATGCGATGGTCGGGCGTATCTATTACATAGTCAACCTCACCAATCTGCTGAATGACCTGGTACTGACCACCAACCTTTGCAGCCATGGGTCGACCCTGAATTGACAACCGTGCCAAAGCCTCGTCGCCCACCTTGAACACCCTAGATTTAGCCTGTTTGTCACAATGGCCTCTCATCTTCGTGTACATGCTGCTAACCGGAATAGCCTCCGGGTATCTAGTGGTAGTATTCATCAAAGTATGCAAGTATTTGTCTCCCGAACTGGTGGGTGATAAGGGATCAACCATGTCAACTATGACACGAGTCAATGGCGGTTCAACTGCAGGTGTAGGGATCAAAGGTGCCACGGGTATTCCTTGATGTGGTTCTCCAAATACCTTACCAATATGACACATCAAAAAAGAAGCCACCGATGCATGCATATTAGGCCACCAAAAATGAAAACGTAGCCTATCAGTAGTCTTACATACCCTTAAATGACTCGCGAGTGGTGCCTCATGCGTTAGCCTAACCAGCTCCTCCCTGAACTGGGCAGGCACCACTAACTGCTCCTCCCCCAAACCTGAGTTCGTATCCAGCGTCCACTGCTGATACAACAATGCCTCTTTTATAATAAACTTTGCTTGACTGTTCTTCCCACCTGTCGTACCAACCTTCTAACACAGGATGCCCAGACTCGGGTCCTCTTGCTGCAACTTGCTCAGTTTGTTTCTAGGTAGCTCCATCAAGGCAGATACCTCTGACCTCTCAAAAATATCAGAAAGTTGAGTCGGTGTCACTGTGTCAGACTCCTCGTCCGGTACTAGGTCACCTCTACTAGTCTCAGTAGCCTCACTGAGGCCAGCCAGGCCCACAGCTGTCTGCGGACCAGTGTCATCTAGTAGTGCATCATGGGATGGCCCGCACTCATGGCTGTCGGCCCCCACATCCACTAAATCATCTACCTGTTGTGCCAAATGTGCCACTGATTGGGTCACTGCACCAACAGGGTAGATAAAGTCCATGTTATCTTCTTGCAAATAACCACCACCAGGGGGCACAAAAGCAGCCTCAGCGACGACTATAGAAGCCGGGAAAACTACATACCCTGCCAAGTCAGTCCCGAGCAAAAAGTCCACCTCCTCAACTGGCAGAGTGTCCACCATAGCCACCTTACACTCGGCAGTCAAAAGTGGGCACTCTAGGGTCACCGGGACTAAATCACAGAATTGTTTAATGTTTATTCCCCTGCACATTACAAACTCTCCCGTGCTAATAGGTCCCCCTGTCAGGTTGCGACACATGGATTGTTAAGCACCAGTATCCCTAAACACCTTGACAGGGTAAGTCTGCTCCCCAACCCGTACTACTCCATCATGTTTGAATGGCCGATACCAATCAGGGGAAGTCTGCATCTGGGGCGGAAAAATGCTTACAACCCTGCTTCGCGCTGGCCTACGCTGCCTCCCAGACTCGCCAGTACCTGGCTTGCCTTTCACAGGCACCTCCCCTAGTATTGCCACCAACTAGACAGCCTTGGGTTCTTGGGTAGTCTTCCATTTAGCACACTGAGGTTTTATATGACCCACTTGCTTGCAAAAATAACATCTCACTTCCGTAGGAGCTCGCTGGTTGTCAGCCTTGTTATGATATTGTGTCTTAATTGTGTTAACGTTGGGTGATGATGGGCGAGCTGATACTGTGGTTGCTTGGTGCACAGGTCAGTCTCTCCTGTCACCAATGCTCCCCATGCAAGTGCCACACTGGGCTAGTGCAAAGTCATCAGCCCAAACTGCTGCTTCCCTTATTGATTTAAGCCGCTTTTCTTTTAATTTTGCCCCAATGTCCTTCTCAACTATGCTGGTAAACTGCTCCATCAGCCAAACCTCACACGCCGCCTCAAAAGTATCAGATGACTCTGAATGCAGCCACTTAGCTAGAGTATCGCGCAGGTACCTGGCACATTCCACGTGCGAGTCCCCCTGCCGCTTCCGAGCCCCCCTGAAGGCCAACCTGTAAGCCTCAGGACGCAGCTCGTAGGTTTTTAAGTACATCATACTCTAGCTCCTGCACTTCTAGGCGATCGTATGCATCAAGAGCTTTGGCTTTCAAGACATTAGACACCAACACCGCCCAGCGTTGCCTCATCCACTGATACTCGTGGGCCTTCTTCTCAAAACGCAAGAACCACTCTGTGACCTTGAGTTCATTGAAGGCCGGCACGAGTTTCAGCCGTCGAGACAACAGCACCTCTTCTGCCTCCTCCTTGCAGTAACATAAATCATCCAACGCCAAGCAAAAAACAGAGGCAACCGAGGATCACCAGCGATAAGGACCGAAGACAGCGAGGACCGAGGACAGCCATGAACATAAATGTAGATCCAACAAGAACCAAAAATAATATTAAAGAGCGTTCCGTGAGTTCTAAAATAACAAATTTAAAGGTTTTCTATGCAAACGCTCGTAGCATACGCAATACATTTTCAGATTTAGAGGAGCTAGTGTTTACAGAAAATTATGATGTGATTGGCATAACAGAATCTTGGCTCAATACAGAAGATAGAGACTTTTTAGCAGAGTATTCACTTTCCGGTTATGTAATTAAAATATAAAACTTGCAAACTAAACATACCAAAATTGGGACAAGGACAATATAAAGTCAAATTAAATTATCAAAATCGCTATGTGGAAACAACGCTTACTAAAATGAAAATTATTAAATAAAAGAACACAATCCACCACATAGGGTGTACATTACTACATGAGCAAGTTAATCTGTTTCCCAAGCAAACTAATCGCACATATAACAACGCACTATCGTCACGTTAAAGGAAGTAGTCAAGTTTGGGAAGTCCGGGACGTTCTGGCAAATTGTACTAAACTCTGCATGAATAAAGAAACTACATGTTAAATGTCAAAATATTATTTAAAATCAAATTTGCAACATGACAAGACATTAACA
This sequence comes from Lithodes maja, assembly GCA_037953745.1. Taxonomy (NCBI): domain Eukaryota; kingdom Metazoa; phylum Arthropoda; class Malacostraca; order Decapoda; family Lithodidae; genus Lithodes; species Lithodes maja. The sequence goes on along the minus strand of JBAKBP010012191.1, from coordinate 37,315 downwards.
ATCGTACAAAATACAAATATTGATAAGATATCTATACCATTACAAAATAATATATAAAATACAGTACAGCACTCACTAACGATAGTGCTATCGGGTAGGTACCTGTAAGCATAGCATGCCTCAAGTGACCCCTATCAATAACTACCCTACAAATAACCTACATTTATAGCACAAATAAACTAAGGAAATCGCAAAAGTAAGCAATTGATATTATCGACAATGAATACATATAATATAAAGACAAATAATTGCAAAATATGAAGTAACAACAGATTTAAACAAAGAGTACTCTTTTAACAAGAACAATAAATTTAAAAAATCATCAATATTAATATTAATAATAGAAAAAGAAAAAGATAAACAATAAATACAGACAAAAAACAATAAATACAGACAAAAAGTAAGCAGAGGTTATACAAGAAACTTCAAGTTAAAAATGCTTGATTAAAATTATTGATGTCAAATTTTAGAATACAGTCACAATCATTGACCCTAAAAAGATTAAATTTATGGAACAATTTACTTGCCTCAAAACCTCTGTCCACTAAGAGTCTGTATAGTAACCTAGCTCTAGCCCAAAAGTCATCTACTTTAGTGCAGATTTTACAAAATCTTATTAATTGGGAATAAAAACAATTATAAGTTATTTTACTATCGATATTACTACTAGGGAAAGGAAACTTTATTACGTTAAAATTAAAATCATCAACTTTGTGATATACTTTAAGTATGCACTGTTCATTAACAATCTCTATATTTATATCAAGAACATTTTCAACTTTATAATTTACGTTACATTGTGTGAGGGGAATAGAATTAGGGTAAATAAGTTTAGCAACTTGATTAAAATTTAACAAATTGCAAACGAGAATATCATCAATATATCTACTATTATTACTTAACAATTTAGCAAGTGCTAATTTTTCTGGGATTTTATTTTTCTTGCTACTGTCAACTAAGTCTTTTATATATTTAAATTCTAAAGCAAGCAAGAATAAGTCTGCAATTAAAGGGCTAGCATTTCCACCCATAGGAATTCCTAATATTTGTTTGAAAATGTACGGCCCGAATCTAACATAAGTATTGAAAAGGAGGAATTTAAGGGCATCTTTAAGTTTAGTTCTATCAAAATATACAGAACTAGTGGGAGTAGAGCTAAGTGATGCATTATTAAAATATGTATAAACATTTATGAAATAATTACAATGTTTGAGAAAAGCCGAATAAATCGAAATGGAGGTGGCGTTTTACTTTATATTAAAGAAAGTCTTAACCCTACCCTCTTGTCAAAACCTCAAATTGTGAACGTCGACACATCTTTTGTGCTAATAAAGAATAATAAAGGTACAAAAATAATACTTGCGTTAATATACAGACCTCCAGCTCAATCAGTGCAAACTGACCGAGAAATTTACGAACAAATTGCAGATGTAAGTAACTCACAAGATACCGTAATTTTTAGCGACTTTAATTTACCTGTGACCAAGTGGGGCGATACTCTTACTTCACACTCCGGACATGACTTGTATACGAACTTGCAAGAGAGTTCGCTTTATCAATTTGTTCGAACGCCGACCCGTGGTAATAACGTTCTTGACATTGTACTTGCAACAAAAGAAGAATTGATAGAGAATTTGAATGTTGGTGATTAATTCAGTAACAGCGACCATCGTACAATAACTTTCACTTTAAAGTTTACTAGTAACGAACCAAATAGTAGCATCGAAAATTTCCCTAATTTCAAGAAAGCAAACTTCCATAAACTTAGAGCTATTTTTAAAGAAACTGACTGGAGCTTTATAATTAACAATAACGACATAAATACATCTTGGAAGTTATTCGAAACCACTTACCTAAAAGCAGTGCAAGACTGCATACCATCGAAAATACGGCATCCAGGCCATAATAATAAGCCCAAATGGTGGAATAAAAATATTTCAAACTGCCTGCTTTCTAGCTAAAAAATTTGCTAATGATAGATAAAATCCTCACAAAATGACGAAGAACGGGTGAAATTTGTAGAGCTACGACGCAAAGCCAAAAAGTTAATTAAGCAAAGTAAAAAGACCTTAGAGTTACATATTGCGAAACAAAGTAAAACAAACCCGAAAGAATTCTATAGTTATATCAGAAAGAAAAAAGTAGTTACTTCAACTGTTGGACCGTTTGTCGATGAAAATGGAGAATACACCAAAGACGAAGTACAAATGAGTAATGCCCTCAATACCTTCTTTGCATCAGTTTTTACAACAGAAGACCTCAGTGATATCCCTACACCATCGCCGATTCAGATTGATAATTCAGATGTTCTAAGCAATATCACCGTTACAGAGAGAGAAGTATTGAATTGTTTAGATAAACTCAAGGTTAATAAAACGCCTGGACCTGATACAATCTCACCTAGAGTTCTAAAGGAAGCTATGGATGAGCTCTCCAAACCACTGACATTACTATTCAATAAATCCTTGCAGTCTGGAACTATGCCTGATCAGTGGAAGCTAGCCAACGTAACACCGATATTAAAAAAAGGCAGCAAATCCCTACCCCGTAACTATCGTCCAATTAGCTTAATCTCAGTTGTATGTAAAATGCTAGAAACGGTCATACGAGACAGACTCTTAAATCACTTAGAGGAAAATAACATACTTAACCCGTCGAGCCCCGGTTAGTTAATGTACCACCAGAACCCGGCCGGTTTTGAAAACAGTTTTTTTTCCCTGAAACAATAGCGAATGGGTTAGGAATGAAGGAAAAACCACGAAAAACCGATCAAAAAGCTCAAACAATGGTTCTACAGAGCCCCCGAAAACGGATTTTACAAGAGTAAAAAATTGAAGGCAATTTCCCCAAAAAAACATGTTTTTGCGCGCTCACGCCCACGCGGTTGGACTTTGAGAGTTTTCAACCATCGGCATGGGTGCGTGGGATACTTACACAGTTCCCATACAAATCTGAGCCCTCTAGGTAGAGCCACTCTGAGCCTTACGACTGAGCTAAAAGGGTGACTCGTCAGGCGAGTCGCTGGGGCTTGGCGTTACATACATAGGTGACTCGTCAGACGCGTCGCTGGGGCTGGCCGGGTTAAAGATACTCAACACGGCTTTCGTAAAAAACGTTCCTGTTTAACAAACCTCTTAGACTTCTTCCACGATATCCTCAACCTCTACGATGAGAGTAAAGCTGTAGATATTATATACCTTGATTTTCAAAAGGCCTTTGACAAAGTTCCCCACAAACGTTTACTGCTAAAAATAAAAGCGCATGGAATACAAGACGGTGTGTTGAAATGGATAGAAAATTGGCTCAGCAACAGAAAGCAAAGAGTAGTCATAAACGGTAAGGCATCTAAATGGACCAATGTAAGTAGCGGGGTACCCCAGGGATCGGTACTAGGACCAATTCTCTTTCTAATTTACATCAACGACATAGATGAGGGTCTCACCTGTACAATCTCAAAATTTGCTGACGATACAAAAATTGCAAATAGCGTACTCTCAAAAGAACAAGTTGACGATATGCAACACAATCTACATAAATTGTCATGTTGGGCCCAAATTTGGCAAATGAGTTTCAATGCGGATAAATGTAAAGTACTACATATCGGATACCTAAATGAGAAAGCAAACCATTCGATGAATGGCACTCAGCTTAAGAATGTAAACAGAGAAACCGATCTGGGAGTAGCAATATCGAGTAACCTAAAACCGAGTCAACAATGTTCAGAAGTTGTTAAGAATGCAAACAAAATAATTGGCTTTATAAGCAGGTCATTTGCGCATAAATCCAAAGAAGTTATCCTAACCTTTTACAATTCCTTAGTCCGCCCTCTTCTGGAATACTGCGTTCAATCCTGGTGCCCTTATTACCAAAAAGATAAAAACAATCTAGAACGAGTTCAACGTAGAGTTACCAAAATGATACCTAGCCTAAAGAACAAACCATACGACGGGGCTGTTCGGCCAGGAAGCTTAGGGAACGACAACAACAAACCATACGAAGAGCGTCTTAGAGAATTAAATCTATTTCCTTTAACCCAGCGCAGATTAAGAGGTGACTTAATTCAAGTGTTCAAAATCATCAAAGGCATCGACAATAATTATGAACTGTAGTAAGTACTTCACTATCGACCAATCTAATTACACGCGGGGAAACGGTTGCAAAATTATTGGTAAATCTTTTAACTCGCACAAATCTAAGATTTTTTTCTTCAATCGAGTTGTCAACTTGTGGAATGGGCTTCCCCGAAACGTTATAGACTGTATCACCGTTGATTCATTTAAACTCCGCGTAGACAAATATCTCGCATCAAACCCGCTCGCATCAAACCCGCGACTGACTGCGTTTGTAAATTAATAACTTTATTTTATCCCCCCCTCAGTTACTAACCCATCTGTCCTCTACTAACTTCCTAATCCTGCCACGGACATTAGTTCCAGGGCAGTAATTCCCTTTCCAATGTTCCCTTACCCACTCTAAACCACTGTTTGGACACTTGATCCTCAGTGTTTTTTTTTTTTTTTTTTTTTTTTTTTTCTATATTCCAACTTACTTCCTCTCGGGCATAGGCTGAGAGCCTTAACATTCACCGCTTTACAATGAACAGTGAAGCCCGTGAGGTCTTGTTCCAGTCTAGGGAGTGAGACATGTGAAGCACGTAGAGTACAACGAGCACCTGCCATCTTGCCTTCACATGAGGCACGGTGCTCACTCATGGCCCGAAACGACCCCATCTCTGAAGCCATCTCGTTCCCGTGCTTCACTGTCTCACCCTCTACACTCGGACTCTCACACTTACACACACACATTTTGGAGGACAATCAACCTAGAAGGGTCACTAGATATGTTGTTGCTTGATATCCTTTGTACTCCTTTGTACTCCTTAGATGTATGGGCAGCATTATTCCCCTGTCGTCTTTGCCCACTAGTTTCCAACTTCGTCTTCTCCAAATCTGCCTGTCTATCTCTGTCTCTTTGTCTCTCTTCCATCTCTAATCTCTTCAGCTGAAGCTCAACCTCTGGACTCCTTCGCGACCCTATCGGGGTTATAGGAGGAAACTGGGCGAAAGGGGGAACATTGTGCTGGGTACCCACCCTATGAGTGGCAGTGAAATGCTGGGGTGTGGCCCATGACACATGGGGGGGAAGAAGGAGGATACTGGGGATTGCTAGCATAACTTGAAACAAATGTACTGGCCATAGGGGCATAAACATAGCTGTGTGAAAATGAAGGGGCCGTACTGATAGGGTTAAATGCTGACGGTGGAGATGTGGTGGCAGGTGCTGTGGTAATAGTAGGAGACTGCCTAAATACAGTATCACCTAGCTCTGGAGTTGTTGCTCCATTCCGGTCCCCAGTAGGATGATAGCTAGCCTGACTGATAGGACACTGTGGCACATGCTGGATGGTGCCATACTCCACAACCCGAGTACTAGCTTCATCATGAGGACCACTAGTCTGCGCAACCAACTTACACACCTCCTGAACTAACTCTCCCTCAGACAGACCACTGCACCTCCAACCATACATCTCCAACACATGTCTTAATTCATCACTACTCCTGCTAGCAACCTCTTCTTGACTAGGTTGGGTTCTAATAAACTGCCAAACGTCCTCCCTCCCCACAATATGAACAGGAATGTAATCAACATGCGACATCTTAGCAATAGTTGTGGACACTGGTTAATAAAATAAGAGTACTATGTTCATAGACTTTCAACTGCAAGCAAAAAGGTAAATCTAAACATATTTACTTCACACCAACAAGAACTCTATACTATCACACTATCCTGGCCTGAGGTCGCCACTGTTCTGTTGCGAGGTGAGCCCGGTGTAAAGCAGATGCTCTAATAGCCTAGCCCACATCACTGGCAAAAAGGAAACGCCGTAGCAAAAAGACACCAATGTTGTAGACCTGCACCCAACACTGCCCACCGCACTAAACTAACCCTGCAACAGACACGCTCTTAATATCTGACTCAAACATGAAGACACGCAGGTTCTTTTGGAAATGGGGTTATCTTCCTCTTTGCTCTATTAAAGCAGTACTACAAGGAGACGCCAAAATATTTACTGTCTCCGAGTCTGGTCGACAGTGCTGTTAGTATGTCATGAGAACTTCTAAGGTTATTCTAAACTGCACAAATATTGCCTAAACATAACACTGCTAGACTCCCAGAACAATCTATATTATGCCCAATCGCTTAGGAATTGAGTACAATACAAAACAAAACGTGGAAAAGTCCAATGCAGTAGCCTAACACATACAACACCAGGGTTGATATATCAGTGAGCCGGAAACTGGCTGTCACCCCCTAAAAGGGTTAAATACGGCCCGAGCTAGAGGAGGCAGTGTGGTGGGATGAAAAAAGCAGTAGCCTGCTTGGCACTGTAACTGCCCACTCACCCAGCAACCTCCATTCTCAAAGGCCTAACTAAAAATAGATATGACAGACCAATTTCGAAATCACTGCAGATATCAACCAGGAATAATATACACATTTAATAAGGATTTATAATGCAGCAGAACAGAGGAAATAAATGGAAGTATAGTGTGAAGATAAAATAATAGAATGCCAGGAATGCTCCTATCAAAATGCAGAAAATTCCTATATGCAAACTAATAAAGTGATAACACTAAATTTATATTCAAATGACTCTCAGACTTGCTCTGCTACTATACACTAAAGAACAATGGAAATATATGCGGTATTTAAGGGAAACAAGGAAGCAAGCCTGGGACAGACTCCACAGCATGTATGCTCAGTAAAGGGTCTGTCTCTCGTGTGGTTGTGGACTCGGCCCCCTCGCGGCTTAGTGCTGGGGAGGGAAGGAGAGCTCAAGATACCGCTAGACTACATAATTATACTAGTTATCTGTGCTCTCATTAACAATACAGAAATAATCAAATAAACATAAGTCATCATTGTGCAACTTGTGATACACTAAAATTCTCCCACCGGGGTTAAACAAACTAAATAATTATACTTGTGGCAGCAAAGACAATTCGACCTTAGTCAGCTCACTCGACAAGTTTCTTGCGGGGTTTTGTTAATAAACCATAGGTGTGTAAGTAAAATAAAATCCCAGCCACATGAAATTGATAGTAATAACGAACATTTAGATAGCGTAGATTTTCCGTCTAGGTCTAGTAGTTCAACAGGTAAAAATAAATTAGTTAAAAACAATAGAAAAATAGTTGCAAATACAAGTAATAGTTTGAGGGTTTATTATACAAATTGTAGGAGTTTATGTAACAAAATGAACGAACTTATAGCACTGGTTAGCAAAGAAAATATAGACATAATAGCGCTAACTGAAACATGGATTAATACAGAAACCAGGCATTTTTAAGCAGAGTTTGATATACCGGGATATAGTTTGTTTAAATATGACCGAACAAGTAGGAGGGGCGGCGTTATAGCAGTGTTTGTCAGGAGTTCATTAAAAAGCTGTATTAAATCAGGTATTAGAGTAAATAATGAAAATGAAAGTGTTTGGGTAGAGGTTAACGAAGGTAGTGAGACTTTAGTTATTGGAGTTATGTATAGACCGCCAAATATGAGTAGAAATGACGGAATATCATTATGGGAGGAAATTAAAATAGCATCAAGGTTTAGCAACGTGTGCATTATGGGGGATTTTAATTTCCCTAATATAGATTGGCAGCAACAAATAGGCGACTCTGATTCAAAGGAGTTTATTGAGGTTGTACAAGATAGTTTTTATCTCAATTCATAGATACGCCGACTAGAGGTGACAATATTCTCGATTTAGTTTTCAGCAACAATGAACATATGATAAATAGTGTAGAAATCGGGGACCACCTAGGAAATAGTGATCACAATTCTGTGTATTTTAATATACAATGGAAAGGTAATATCAGAGAGAATACAATATTAATACCTGACTTCAGAAAAACCAATTATGGTGGGTTAAGAGAAGCCCTGTTAGCGGACCCTATTGTCAAAAAATTAAGTCGATTTCAGGTGTCCAAATGAGTGTATCCCTTCTCAGGCACCTGTCATCTTAAGTCAGGAAGAGACGTCAAACTTGGTAGATACATACGATAATTTTATCAAGTCAGTATTCAATGCGCAAAATAAATATATCCCCAAAAGAAAATTTAGATCAACACAGAACCAATCCAAATGGATGAATAATAGACTATTAGATCTTTTCACTAATGAAAATTTGGCACAGTTTCCAGAAGTCCGTAAGGTATATAGCGATAGTATAGAACATAGGTTAAGTACGGTTACTATAAGTAGAAATGATGTGCTTAACCCTTCGTCCCCGGGCTGTCTTACCCAATGACGGTCGCCCCTACCCGGGCAATATGGCTGAAAAACGTCTAGGCCTAGGCTACCGTATTTATGTTTATTTTCACTGCTAGAACTTTCCCACTCATCTATAATCGTAGTGCGGTTTTCAATCTGTATTTTGGCATTGAGTAGAGCTCTGTAAGTCAACTGGTTCAGTTGTGATGACGATTTCAGTGGAGCCAATATTGCAGAGATGTTGCCAATATGGGGGCTTTTTAGACACTAATTTCGTCATGACGTCAGAACAATAACATTGAGGAGTCTTCTCCTTCTTGTTTTCGGAGGTGCGGTGACGAACGCTTGGGTTTGTTGACATACGTTGTACGCACGGCGTTCGGACCAAGCTTAATTAGGCTATTAACCCGGGAGCTGCGGGGAGACTCTTAAGAGTTCCCCCGGCGGACTGCGGGAAGACTCTTGAGAGTAAGTAAAATAAAAAAATCAACTTTTGACAACGAAAAAAAAAAAAAAACAAAAAAAATTTTTTTTTTTTTTTTTGGCCCCTGGGCCATGCAAAATCTCAGTCCTCTACCTCCCCTCCTTCCCCACTTTCCTTCTCTCCTTCAGTTATCATCTATTTTCCCTATTATTCCCTTATTCTGAGGTATATTTTCGTGCTAACATTAGCGAGTTGCAAGCAGGGTGTTGTCATCACTGATGGTAAGCGAGTGCAAGAGAGAGAGAGAGAGTATCGATCGACTGTGTCTCAGTGGCCTTGGGGGAAATTGGCGGGAAAGCAGTTTGCCTCACCCATACATTATACAACTCGCGGGCTATATCTCCGATTTTGACCATCCAAACGCTGTTTTCACTCGTTTTATTGTTGTTTCAGGTTAATACCTTTATAATCAACCCATAATAGGCACATATGGATAATTATTAATACTATTAATGGTACAATGAATATTTTAGTGACGGAAACACCTCAAATACGTCAGCACAGGGGAACGTTTTCAATTACCCCCATGCGCACTTGTTAGGTTAAGCTCATGCCTTAGATAAGGCATACCGGGTAGTGGCCCTTCTTTTGTGCTGTCCTTACCTAAGGCAGACCGGGTAGGAAGGGTTAAGGAAATTGACAGACTGAAACCTCAAAAATCGCCTGGTCCTGATGAGGTATATGATAGAGTATTAAAATAATGCAGAGATGAGTTAAGTTACCCATTAACATTTCTATTTAACAAGTCATTAGAAACAGAAACATTATTCCAGAAGCTTGGAAGCTTGCAAATGTAGTTCCGATTTTCAAAAAAGGTGATAAATCAATAGCATCCAATTACCGTCCCATTAGTCTCACTTCAATCATAGGAAAGCTACTAGAGTCAATTATTGCTAGGAAAATGAGAAACCACTTAGAAACATTTAACTTAATCAATTATTTTCAGCATGGATTCACTCAGGGACGGTCTTGCCTTACTAATATGCTTAGTTTTTTTCTCAGAGGTATATGAAGCAGTAGATAATGACAAGTCATATCATAATATATATTTAGATTTCAGTAAAGCTTTCGACAGAGTCCCTCATGAGAGATTGATGAGAAAGGTTGAGGCACATGGAATAGGTGGGGCGTTGTTAGGATGGATTAGGTCATGGCTAATTGGTAGGAAGCAGAGAGTCAGCATAAATGGTACCAAGTCAGAATGGGGAACAGTCAAAAGTGGTGTCCCCCAGGGATCTGTATTAGGTCCTCTGTTATTTATTATATACATAAATGACCTTGATTTAGGTATAACTAGTAGGATAAGTAAATTTGCAGACGATACCAAAATGGGGAGAAAAATTGATTCAGATAGAGATATAGAGTGTCTGCAAAGGGATCTAGATACATTACACGAATGGTCAGTAAATTGGCAGATGAAGTTTAACATTGACAAATGCAAGGTATTATGTTCCTTCCAACAACCAACTATACTCCTAAAATCGATTAATGAAATTTACAAACACATGTGGCAGTCCGTGGATTCGAATCCAGGAAGCTCACACCGAAAATCAACACCTTATGCATCGCACCACGAAGACAGTTAAAGAATGGTGGACACTGCCTACGATTTATCATGCAACTTCGAATCCTGCATATCAATCTAAGCATGTACACACATCCCAACTGCAACTCACGTAGGCTATGCATATGTGAATGGAAAGAGCAATTAATGGGGCCTTAACCACTAGGGAAGTCCTCTCGATAAATTACCCCTGAACCAATATCAATTATTATGTTCCTTCCAACAACCAACTATACTCCTAAAATCGATTAATGAAATTTACAAACACATGTGGCAGTCTGTGGATTCGAATCCAGGATGCTCACACCGAAAATCAACACATGCATCGCACCACGAAGACAGTTAAAGAATGGTGGACACTGCCTACGATTTATCATGCAACTTCGAATCCTGCATATCAATCTAAGCATGTACACACATCCCAACTGCAACTCACGTAGGCTATGCATATGTGAATGGAAAGAGCAATTAATGGGGCCTTAACCACTAGGGAAGTCCTCTCGATAAATTTCCCCTGAACCAATATCAATTATTATGTTCCTTCCAACAACCAACTATACTCCTAAAATCGATTAATGAAATTTACAAACACATGTGGCAGTCCGTGGATTCGAATCCAGGATGCTCACACCGAAAATCAACACCTTATGCATCGCACCACGAAGACAGTTAAAGAATGGTGGACACTGCCTACGATTTATCATGCAACTTCGAATCCTGCATATCAAAGATATTGCATATTAAATATATGCATATTAAAGATAGGGAAGATGCATACAAATGTTAAATATAAACTAGCTAATATGGAATTAGAAAACTCAGACTGTGAAAAAGATGTAGGTGTGTTTTTTAGCAATGATTTGAAGCCTAGAAAACAATGTATAAGCGTTCGTAACAAGGCAAACAGGATTCTCGGGTTCATATCTAGGAGTGTGAGTAACAGAACTGCTGATGCTATCTTAAAACTTTACTTGTCATTAGTGAGACCCCATATTATGGATTATGCTGTTCAATGTTGGTGTCCTTATTACAGAATGGACATAGATTCATTGGAGAGAGTACAACGTAGAATGACAAAAATTATCCATAATATTAGAAATGTTCCGTTTCAAGAAAGGTTGAAGAAATTAGGCTTACATTCGTTAGAGAGACGCAGAGTTAGAGGGGATATGATAGAGGTATTCAAGTGGGTTAGTGGGATTAATAAAGGGGACATGAAAAATGTACTAAAGCTCAGTGATAGCGAAAGAACTCGTACAAATGGTTTCAAATTAGATAAATTTAGTTTCAGAAAAGATATAGGCAAATATTGGTTTGGTAACAGAGTTGTAGATGGGTGGAATAGGCTACCAAGTGATATAGTGGGATCAAGAACGATAGGGAGCTATAAGATCAAGTTAGATAGGCATATGGACGAGATGGGTTGGGTGTGAGGGGGATCTACCAGGTGTGGGCCAAACGGCGTTCAGCATACCCCCGTAACCTTGCGTTAATCCCTGACCATTTTGGTGGGGGCAGTACTCAAGGTATTAGTGAGTTGGGCCTATAATTGGGCCTTGTAATTGGGTGGGGTTGTATGGGCCGATCGGCTTTTTGCAGACTCCCATTTTCTTATGTTCTTATGTTCTTGTTACAAAACATGGTGCAATCATGACGTCACCACCCCGACACCAAAGATACAATGGAGAGAGAGAGAGAGAGAGAGAGAAAAAAGAGAGGACTCTCCCACAAAATAACAAAGGCTATGTAAATTATAATTCACTAACAACTGACATAGGTTACAAAACTCAGTTGAGAGACAAAATATATATACAGTATATACTGTATATATATATATATATATATATATATATATATAATTATATATATATATATATATATATATATATATATATATATTTATATATATACTGTATATAGATATCTAACATGACGTAAAGCTGCTTGTACATAGTGCTCCCCCCCCCCCCACACACACACACAAACACACACTATTTTGAAAGAATGACAGGGAGCCAAATTTCTGGAATAAGAACATAAGAACATAAGAAAATGGGAGTCTGCAGAAAGCCGATTGGCCGAAGCAAGGCAGATCTCTGTCCCACACAACCCCAATTCAATTACAAAGCCCAATTATAGGCTTCACACTCTAATACCCTGAGGATCATCTTACCAAAACGGTTAGAGATTAACGCAGGATTATGGGGGTCTGCAGAGCGCTGATTGGCCCAACCCGGCTGATCCCCCCTTCACACCCAACCCTTCTCGTCCATATGCTTATCCAATTTTATCTTAAAGCTCCCTACAGTTTTAGATCCCACTATAGCACTTGGTAGTCCATTCCACCCATCTACAACTCTGTTACCAAACCAATACTTGCCTATATCTTTTCTGAAACAAATTTTATCTAATTTGAAACCATTGGTACGAGTTCTTTCGCTATCACTGAGCTTTAGTACATTTGTCATGTCCCCTTTGTTAATCCCACTAACCCACTTGAACACCTCTATCATATTCCCTCTAACTCTGCGTCTCTCTAACGAATGTAAACCTAATTTCTTCAACCTTTCTTCATACGAAAGATTTCTAATATTATGGATCATTTTTGTCATTCTACGCTGTACTCTCTCCAATGAATCTATGTCCATTCTGTAATAAGGACACCAAAATTGGACAGCATAATCCATATGGGGTCTCACTAATGACAAGTAAAGTTTTAAGATAACATCAGCAGTTCTGTTACTCACGCTCCTAGAGATGAACCCGAGAATCCTGTTTGCCTTATTACGAACGCTTATACACTGTTTTCTAGGCTTCAAATCATTGCTAACAAACACACCTAGATCTTTCTCGCAGTCTGAATTTTCTAATTCTAAATTAGCTAGTTTATATTTAACATTTGTTTGCATCTTCCCTATCTTTAATACCTTGCATTTGTCAATGTTAAACTTCATCTGCCAATTTACTGACCATTCATGTAAGGTATCTAGATCCCTTTGGAGGCACTCTATATCGCTATCTGAATCAATTGATCTCCCTATTTTAGTATCGTCTGCGAATTTACTTATCCCACTAGTTATACCTAAATCTAGGTCATTTATGTATATAAGAAACAACAGGGGACCTAATACCGATCCCTGGGGGACACCACTTTTGACTGCTCCCCATTCTGACTTGGTACCATTTATGCTGACTCTCTGCTTCCTACCAATTAGCCATGACCTAATCCATCCTAACAACGCCCCACCTATTCCACGTGCCTCAACCTTTCTCATCAATCTCTCATGAGGGACTCTGTCGAAAGCTTTACTGAAATCTAAATATATAATATCATATGACTTGTCATTATCTACTGCTTCATATACCTCTGAGAAAAAACTAAGCAAATTAGTAAGGCAAGACCGTCCCTGAGTGAATCCATGCTGAGAAGAATTGATTAAGTTAAATGTTTCTAAGTGGTTTCTCATTTTCCTAGCAATAATTGACTCTAGTAGCTTTCCTATGCTTGAAGTGAGACTAATGGGACGGTAATTGGATGCTATTGATTTATCACCTTTTTTGAAGATCGGAACTACATTTGCAAGCTTCCAAGCTTCTGGAACTATATCTGTTTCTAATGACTTGTTAAATAGAAATGTTAATGGGTAACTTAACTCATCTCTGCATTCTTTTAATACTCTAGCATATACCTCATCAGGACCAGACGATTTATGAGGTTTCAGTCTGTCAATTTCCTTAAGCACATCATTTCTACTTATAGTAACCGTACTTAACCTATGAGAGAGAATGAGTTTGGAACAGTGTGCGAAAAACGGAATTTGAAGGTAAATACGGGGAAGAGCAAGGTTATGGTCTTCGAAAGGGGTGAAGTCACAGAGTGTGAGGTGAAGCTGAACGGTCAGGCTATGGAGATCGTCAACCCTTTTAAGTATTTGGGCAGTGTGTTGAGTAAAGATGGGACTATGGATGAAGAGGTGCGGGAGAGGGTACAACAGGGGAAGAGGGTTGTAGGAACGCTAAAAGCAGTAACAAGAAATAGGGTGGTCAGTATGGAAGTGAAGAAGTCCTTGCATGACAGTGTGGTAATCCCGACACTGACTTACGGAAGCGAAGCATGGACGTTGGTTGAGAGACTCAGACCAAGAGTGAGAGCAGTGGAAATGAATTACTTAAGGAGTGCGTGCGGAATTACATGTAGGGATAGACAGACTAATGAGGAAGTAAGAAGGAGGTGTGGTGTGGAGGTAGATGTGCTGGAAAGTGTGAAAAGGAACAACTTGAGATGGTTCGGCCATATGGAACGTATGGAAAGCGAGAGAATGACTAAGAGGGTGTACGAGAGCGAGGTGGAGGGACAGAGGGGGAGAGGTAGACCGAATATGAGGTGGAAGGATGGAGTGAGGAACTACATGAATGAAGGCGGTGCTGGTTGGGGGGAGGGGCGTCGACTGACTGGGGACAGAGGTGCATGGGGGCGGTTCGTTCGTGGCCACCCCTTCGGGGATCACGGCGTCAGGCAATAGATAGATAGATAGACTTAACCTATTATCTATACTATCGCTGTATACCTTACGGACTTCTGGAAACTGTGCCAAATTTTCATTAGTGAAAACGGAAAGAAATTGACTATTTAATGTACTGCACATTTCTAAATCACTTTCTGTCATTTCTCCTATCGAAGTTTTAAGGGGACCAATTACATCTCTAACCTTGGATTTATATAGTTGGTAAAAAGCTTTAGGATTATTTTGAGAGTAATTAATATCAGAGTAAAAATGCCTGGGCACACGGAGCTTCTACCAGTTTAATATGTGGATGAGTGACAGATATGTTATGTTATGACTTATATGACTTATGACTTATGCCTTATGATATGACTTATGTTCTTATGTTCTAGATAGATTGAGGGAGAGAGTTCCAAAGTTTGCCTGTTGGGTGGAAGAAAGACACGGAAAGTTGGTTCACTCTAGAGTTCGAAAGTTGGACTCAAAATGGGTGAGAATTTGTTTAATGTAATAATCAGTATATTATAATGTAACAGTTCTGTATGGGTTTTATTAAGGGGGCACTTCTGGATCCTCTTCCCCTTCTTGCTTAGCCCAATTGGTTTTGGTATTTCAAGACATTCACCCCATTAGTTTGGCGATTTTAAGAAATGTTGTGACATTAACGTGTCGCTTCTTTTCTGGCGAGTTATTCCGATGTTTAGGAAGAATTTCTCATCGAATAATGCACAATTTTAGCTTAGCGGTATCTATTTAAGCTTGATGAATGTCTAGGGAGTAAACTGAAAAAAAAAAAAAAAAAAAAAAAAAAAATCTAACACTACTGTATATCTCCCATTAACCTCAACGTATACAAACGTGAATAACAAGGATGCACAATATTGAGATAAAAATTGTTACTTAGTCTCTATATTATTTTACCTTATTAATGAGGGGGATTTTGTTTTGTTTTTTTACCCCCTTTTCCCTCATGTTTAGCCCCGTTAGGTTTGAGATCTTAACATTCAAATACGTTTTTGACATCCTCTAACTCCTGAATTATTGTTTATTGTTACAATGTGGAGGAGTTAGGGTAGCGTAAACTATAATAATAATAATCGGTTTATTTCAAGCCGGCAGCCAATGGGGCTGAAAATACACAGACTTAACCTAGATCTTATCCTAATGGATCAACAGACTGATCCTGGCAGCTAACGAGAGCGCCTACATACTCCCAAGGGAGTAGGACGTGGGCAGGAGACTTTGTGGGTCCCCCGAGACGATCCGCCCAGATCTTGCCTTCACGGCCAGGGAAAGTTTTTGAGAGAACTTCCCCTGCCGGCGCCTGGGATTGAACCCCCGACACCAGAGCTAGCGCTCCCAATACAGAGTACTAAGCGCGCTCGGCCACCGTGACCGTATACTGTATGTATGGGTGCATTAAACTGCTAAAGGGAGAGGTATTGGAGTGAGTAGTCGAATCAGGTTTTCACACATTTATTATATTTACTGTGAATGGAGATATAGGGCATAAGAGTCCCAACAAGACATAACAATAATATCAGGTAGTTTATTTACTTAGGGTTCACCTTAAGGAGGTTACCCGTAGCAAGGTCAAATGGTAGAAATTAGGTATCAACTTTATTATATATACCTGTATAAATCAGAACTAGGACAATAATAGATACATGACAAATACAGAATTAGAAAAGGATGATATATGTTAAATTATCAAGAATGATGCACGTGTGTGGTTGGAATGAACAGGGATTTCTAGCTGGACTCGAAGAAGATATAAGATAAGGCAGAGTTTAGCTATCTATGAGTAGGCAGTGGCCAGATGACTGAGTGGTCATTCCGGCATGTGACAATCTACTAATACGAGGGAGATATTAATTCTGATAGGATATTAAAGATTCGACTTGGAATTACGACTAATCGAATGCAAGTTACGTTAAGAGAGGGCCTGATAAACAGACCACGGATAATCTCAGTATTGAGACTAACTGAGATAATTAAATACTTTTACGTCCAACAACGAACGGCTTTGGCAGTGAGACTGACCGCGGGCATAGAAGATATTGAATAATCCTTGTTTCTACCACACTGGTACTTTGGGCTTTGGAGCACCTAGGGAGGTCATGGACACTCAGCTCAGGAGGAAGGTGAGATACCTTTCCTAACCTGGTCTGAGTACATATTCACTTCTTAGGTCTTCCTAGGCCTGGGTTGGCTACATGGAAAAAGGGCGCCCTTGGCCTTCCCTAGCATTGACATAGGTCCTTGTCATTCCGGTGATGGGGGGAGGAGGGATTACAATGGTAGGGCCCTCAGTATTTGTTTTCGTATCCCCTCCCAAGTCCACTCTACAGGTGATGCTCCTTCCTGACTGGCGGGGTTGACCTGGCCGTCAGCCAACTCTGGGTCGGCTGGTGGTGGTGATGTCAATCCTGGAGATATGGGGCCGTGTGACCGCCCTCTGGTACTCCAAGAAGTAGTTCCTGATCGGTGTTGGTGGGGGGGGTTGGTTCACCTGTCTTTGGGGGGACTTTCCTATATCTTACCCGTTCTGCTTGAGAGAGAACGGTTGAAGGACGGGCTTCGTTATTATGTGGCCCCAATGGTCGACGATGCCTCTGGTGATTCTGGTGCTGTACGGGATTGGTTTTTGGGTTGAGCCCCTCGTCGGTGACCCTGGCTGTAGGTGTGTGTCAGGTTCTGGTGTGAAGCCCGGCTGGCTGTTTACCGGGGGCGGCTTGATTTTCCCTTGGTATAGCATATATATATATATATATATATATATATATATATATATATATATATATATATATATATATATATATATATATATATATATATATATATATATATATATAAGTCCCAGTCCCAGGGATCGTGAAGCCCCTTGGAAAGTGGTGTCAACAAGTGCAACGGCCTGCACGCTGAAAAGGCAGCCACTCAAGACCCACAACAACTTCAGCACCTTGGCTGATGAGAGTGATGGCGAGGAAGTGGCGATCATCGAGGCAGTGAGAGGGGAAGGGGGGAGTCTGCTGCTGTTGCTACAACAACTGCTACACGCCGACAACGGAAAAAAGCTAAGTTCATTGTCGGTGATTCAATGGTTAGGTACCTTGACGGGGCTACTAACACTCATGTTAGTAAAGTTGTCTGCCTACCTGGAGCCGGAGTCGGGAGGGTGGCAGAGAAGATGGATGGTGTCCTAGAAGTGGGTGGGGAGGACCCCATCATCTTCATCAACGCGGGGTCATATATATATATGGAGATGCAGGACTGAGGAGTTGCTGACCAAGTACCAGGAAATGCTGGAGAGGATCAAGGAGAAGGGTGGATTTCCTGTGGTACACAGTATCCTGCCAAGAAGAGGGGTACGGAAGGAAAGGTC
Organism: Lithodes maja; assembly: GCA_037953745.1. Lineage (NCBI taxonomy): Eukaryota > Metazoa > Arthropoda > Malacostraca > Decapoda > Lithodidae > Lithodes > Lithodes maja. The sequence continues at coordinate 19,100 of JBAKBP010012191.1, read as the reverse complement.
CTCCAGGGCTATTGGTGTAAATAACCGGCTGGAGAAGTATTGCAAGGCAAAGTCAATACCATTCCTAGATAACTAGACCCACTTCTATGGTAAGGATGAACTGTATGCCCAGGATGGAGTACATCTTTCTCGACTAGGAGTTTCGACCTTAGCCAGCTCAGTGGACAAGATTGTTGCGGGGTTTCGTTAAAAAAAACCTGGGTGTGTAAGAAAATACTGTCTCCATATGGAGCAGGTACTTCTTGTGACAAACCAGTGAGTAAAATATAAATAATCAGTCAAGATAGTGCGGATATAGTGAGGTGTAATAGTAGTATCGATAACACTACACATGTAACTGATAGTAAAGATGAGAATACTGATCGAGTAGAATTTCCGTCTAGAGCTAGTAGTTCAACACGAAATAATAAATTAGCTAAACACAATAGAAAATTAGTTGCAAATAAAAGTAATGGGTTGAGGGTATATTATACAAGTTGTTGGAGTTTATGTAACAAAATGAACGAACTTAGAGCACTTGTTAACACAGAAAATATAGACATAATAGCACAAACTGAAACGTGGATTAATACAGAATCTAGGCATTTTTTAGCTGCATTTGATATTCCAGGATATAGTTTGTTTAAATATGACCGAACAAGTAGGAGGGGCAGTGTTTGTCAGGAGTACATAAAAAAGCTGTATTAAATCAGGTATTAGACTAAATAATGATAATGAAAGTGTTTGGGTAGAGGTTAACGAAGGTAGTGAGACCATAGTTATTGGAGTTATATATAGACCGCCTAATATGAGTAGAAATGGCGGAACATCGTTATGGGAGGAAATTAAAATAGCATCAAGGTTTAGCAATGTGTGCATTATGGGGAATTTTAATTTTCCGAACATTGATTGGCAGCATCAAATAGGCGACTCCGATTCAGTAGAGTTTATTGAGTTAGTACAAGATAGTTTTTGATATCAATTCATAAATACGCCGACTAGAGGTATTAATATTCTTGATTTAGTTTTCAGTAACAATGAACATATGATAAATGGTGTAGAGATTGGTGACCACCTATGAAATAGCGATCATAAATCTATTTATTTTAATATACAATGGACAGGGAATGCTAAAGAGAATACGACACTTATCCCAGATTTCAGAAAAGCCGATTATGGTAAGCTAAGAAGAGACTTAAGGGTGGACCCTATTGTTAAGCAATTAAGTCAAGATATGCCAGAGTTAAACTTGCCACCTACATATAACCAGTTTATTGCTTCACTCCACAATGCTCAAAATAAATATATCCCTAAAAGAAGATTCAGATCGACGCAGAACCAACCAAAATGGATGACTAATAAGCTAATAGATCTTATAGGAAAAAAGAAAGGAATATATAGAAAAATAAAGATAGGCGAAAATCATCTACATATATACTATCAGACTCTATCAAGACAGGTCAAAAAGGAAATCAGGAAAGCAAAAAGAAATTATGAAATAAGGATAGCCAGTGACTCAAAAAATAACCCTAAAGCTTTTTACCAACTATATCAATCTAAAGTTAGAGATGTAGTAGGCCCCCTAAAAACTTCAATAGGAGAACTAACATAAAATGATTTAGAAATGTGCAGTATATTAAATAGTCAGTTTCTTTCCGTTTTCACTAGTGAAAATTTGGCACAGATTCCAGAAGTCAATATGGTATATAGTGATAGTATAGAAAATATGTTATGTACAGTTAGTATAAGTAGAAATGATGTGCTTAAGGAAATTGACACACTGAAACCTCAAAAATCGCCTGGTCCTGACGAGGTATATGCTAGAGTATTAAAAGAATGCAGAGATGAGTTAAGTAGCCCATTAGCATTTTTATTTAACAAGTCATTAGAAACAGGTTTAGTTCAAGAAGCTTGGAAGCTTGCAAATGTAGTTCCGATCTTCAAAATAGGTGATAAATCGATAGCATCCAATTACCGTCCCATTAGTCTCCCATCAATCATAGGAAAGTTGCTAGAGTCTATTATTGCTAGGAAAATTAGAAGCCACTGAGAAAAATTTAACTTAATAAATTCTTTTCAGCATGGATTCACTCAGGGACGTTCTTGCCTTACTAATTTGCTTAGCTTTTTCTCAGAGGTATATGAAGCAGTAGATAGTGATAAGTCATATGATATTATTTATTTAGATTTCAGTAAAGCTTTCGACAGAATCCCTCATGAGTGATTGATGAGAAAGGTTGAGGCACATGGAATAGGAGGATCGTTGTTGGGATGGATTAGGTCATGGCTAATTGGTAGGAAACAGAGAGTCAGCATAAATGGTACCAAGTCAGAGTGGGGAGCAGTCAAAAGTGGTGTCCCCCAGGGATCGGTATTAGGTCCCCTGTTGTTTCTTATATACATAAATGACCTAGATTTAGGTATAACTAGTAGGATAAGTAAATTCGCAGACGATACTAAAATGGGGAGATCAATTGATTCAGATAGCGATATAGAGTGCCTCCAAAGGGATCTAGATACCTTACATGAATGGTCAGTAAATTGGCAGATGAAGTTTAACATTGACAAATGCAAGGTATTAAAGATAGGGAAGATGCAAACAAATGTTAAATATAAACTAGCTAACTTAGAATTAGAAAATTCAGACTGCGAGAAAGATCTAGGAGTGTTTGTTAGCAATGATTTGAAGCCTAGAAAACAGTGTATAAGCGTTCGTAATAAGGCAAACAGGATTCTCGGGTTCATCTCTAGGAGTGTGAGTAACAGAACTGCTGATGTTATCTTAAAACTTTACTTGTCATTAGTGAGACCCCATATGGATTATGCTGTCCAATTTTGGTGTCCTTATTACAGAATGGACATAGATTCATTGGAGAGAGTACAGCGTAGAATGACAAAAATTATCCATAATATTAGAAATCTTCCGTATGAAGAAAGGTTGAAGAAAATTAGGTTTACATTCGTTAGAGAGACGCAGAGTTAGAGGGGATATGATAGAGGTGTTCAAGTGGGTTAGTGGGATTAACAAAGGGGACATGACAAATGTACTAAAGCTCAGTGATAGCGAAAGAACTCGTACCAATGGATTCAAATTAGATAAATTTCGTTTCAGAAAAGATATAGGCAAATATTGGTTTGGTAACAGAGTTGTAGATGGGTGGAATGGACTACCAAGTGCTATAGTGGGATCTAAAACGGTAGGGAGCTTTAAGATAAAATTGGATAAGCATATGGATGAGAAGGGTTGGGTGTGAAGTGGGATTAGCCGGGTTGGGCCAATCAGCGCTCTGCAGACCCCCATAATCCTGCGTTAATCTCTAACCGTTTTGGTAAGATGATCCTCAGGGTATTAGAGTGTTGAGCCTATAATTGGGCTTTGTAATTGAATTGGGGGTGTGTGGGACAGGGATCTGGCTTGCTTAGGCCAATCGGCTTTCTGCAGACTCCCATTTTCTTATGTTCTTATGTTCTTATATAATATCCGTAGTAGGTTGGCCGCTAGGGTACAGGATCTTGAAAATGAATAATATGACGAGAGCAAACATCAACTCCATTTTTTGTTTGTTAATTAAGCTTTAGACAATATTTCGAACAATTTCTCTGTTCATCATCAGGGGAAACACCAACGATCCTAGAAAACAAACATGATATCTGTTAAAACTTTGTATTTAATATATGGATCTATTTAAACAAGTTTAATGTGACAATTCTACATAATACTTTACTTAAAACTGCTAAAATATAAGTTAATAATTTAAAACAATAACAAGATTTACAAGAATATTACATAATCCTAACTTCATAAACCTGAACATGTAATATAAAATAACATGCAACAAACCATTTCGACCTGCACCTTACGACTATTCCGGGAGAACTAACTAGATTAACTGACTATAGACATGATATATAGCAAGGGATCCTATTAGCCCCAAGCTATCAACTACCTGAGCACTGAGTTTAGGTTCGGTTTGAGTTTTTCTATGAAATATTTCTCTCCAATGAAAGTATCGTTCTTGTTTCTGAATTTAGCCAATATCTTAAAATCGTTTTCATTAAATCTATGGTCCAATTCTAAAGAGTGATCCTTACTGCTGAAAAAGGCATTTTCGTTAAATATTGACCTGTTCCGACACTTTTCCCCAAATGCTCCAATATTCTAGCGCGGAATGAACGAGACGAACTTCCCACATACCCAGCAAGGCAGCTGGGACAGTTAAATTCATTGTCGGGAATAGGGTAACGATCCCGACAGGTTTTGGTCCAATAGGACATTTGAATTTGGCGGTATCGTATCGCTTGTACGATTTCGGCTGGTTCTTTGTGTATTGTAGTTTATTCATAAGTTAGGTTAAATATTAACTGTAATGTATAAATATCTACATCAGCTCTAGATGTATTATGAAACCAAGTTATGGGTTATAATTATTATGAGCCGGCAGCCATATGTAATTTCGCGAAGGGATCGAACGCCGGCCCTTCAGTCTCTCAATCAACACCGTACAGTCAACATCTCCTCCCCCGGCTCTGACTCAACCCACAGTTCACCATGTGCTACAAATACTAATATATAACAACAGTCCTACATCACCAGTCCTCTAAGCTAAGTTCATTGTATCGATATTGTATTATGTGAACATTCCTACATGTCATGCAATTGAACTAGCCGTGTGTGGGGGACTGGATTACACCCATCGACGAATACCTCGTTGGTAATTATATTATAACTATTTGTTGGGATATTTCATGTACCAGTGATATGTAATTTAACCTTTATCTAAATTCCCGATAAATATTGGTCCTTCGTGCCCTAAAGCTTCCTTACCGTAGTACCGTTTTGTTTGCTTCCTTGATGCTTGTGGGCTTACAAATGGCTGCCGCCTCGCGCGTTGTTGGCCGACTGCCATTTCCCTAGTTTTGACCCAGCTTCTTCCCTCGTGTTTTTTACCGTTTAGGCACCGTCCCTATCTTTTTTGGGACTAGTTTCCAGGTTTTTTTGGGCGTGTGCTCCTTGGCGTTTTTTGGTGGGTTAGCTGGGCTGGAGATTAGGGTAGGGGTTGTTTCATCGGTCACCATTTTGCGCTCATAGGCTTGGCTAGGCCTACAGGTGTCTGTGGTGGCTATTCATTTCGCTTTGGTGGTGTGCCTGTGGTGTTAGTACTGTTGTGTTGTGTCTTTGTGAGACTCATTACTAATTTTGCTGGTGGGGAAGGTTCTCATGTGACCTTTTATATTTCAATTTCATAATAGCCTAGGCCTAGTTGCTTACAGTGGCGGTCATGAGGGTCGGTCTTTGTTAATTCCTAAGCGATTGACAGTTAATAGTCAGACCTCATGATTGTAGCTTAACCAACTAGGCTTACCTATAAAGGGCTTACAATAATTAGTGCTTCACCTTACCCTTTCTTTTAATGGATTTAGTATTTAATTCTTTTGTCTAGTTAGATAATTTCCTTTCGATAGTTTATGTTAAGGGGAATGTAAGTACTATGTAATTCTTTTTGAGTAAAATTCTTAAGTAATGGGGGTTTGCCGCTGTTGATTCCTAAGCGATTAACGGTTTGTAGTCTGACCTCATTGTAGTTTAAGTTGCTTAAAATTAGACCTTAACGATGACAGATTTAAAGAAACTTAAGATTCTTAAGGGAGGGATGAAGGGAAGTTTAAATAGATGTTTAAGAGATCTTGATGAATTTTTAATAAGTGCCACGGCTGATCAGATGAAAGGTAAATTTGCTACTGTTACTAAATCGCTAGCTACTTATGATAGTTATGCTCAGCAGGTATATGGTTTATTGACAGTTACTGACGATGTGGAAGAAGAAATGTTGGCAGATCTTGAGTACTTTGAGGACGTTAATACAGCCTTAGCCAGACTATCTTCCACCCAAGAATCAACCTCTGTTAAGGATACCGGTACACCAAAGGCGACTGGTTTTAACCTGCCGAAGCTTACTTTGCCTACCTTTTCCGGGGATTCGGCTACCTGGACTGGGTTTTGGGATATTTTTGAGTGTTCCGTCCATCATAATAAAACACTCACATCCATCCAAAGGTTCACATATCTCCGTGGTCAATTGAAAGGGGAGGCATTGAAGTTAGTCGATGGGTACAAGCTAGAAGCTACCAGCTACGAGTCTGCAGTGGAGTTGCTGAAGAGAACTTACGGGAGAGTGGAAGTCATCAAGACCGCGTTAATTACCAAATTCTTCACACTAGATCCTCCATCCTATGATGTGGCAGACCTAAAGGAGTACTATGCCTCCTTTGAGAGCCTCCTCCGATCTATGGAGACAATGGCCGTCACCAAGGAGGAGATATTTAGTGTGAATATCTTGAATAAGATACCCTCTCCCCTAAGGGAAATCTTACGACGACAACTAAGCGACTCTTCACTAAACTTGGAAGCGTTGGTGCAGGTGTACCAGACTGAAGTCTTCAATATGGAGAGTACTGGACACTACCGACAAGTGGAGGTGTCGCCATCTACTGCAGCTTTCCCGGTACAGACTTCTCCTAAACAGAAAAGGCCAATTTCATTAGGTTGTAAGTTGTGCAGTGTCCACGGTCATCTGTGGTATCAGTGTCCTAAGTATCCTAAGGCTACACAGAAGATTAGCAAGGCTAAATCGCTTAAGTTATGTACCAGCTGTCTGGCAAGAGACCACTTCAACAGTACTTGCACCAATTCCTACATCAAACCTTGTAAGTATTGCAAGGGGAAACATTGGTTTTCCCTTTGCACCCAGTCTGATCGGCATGACGGCAAAGAAAAGGGGAGAACCCCCAAAGAGTCACATGAGAAAGGTAAGAGCGAGGGTGATAAAGTACCTGCCATGTCCATTGCTTCTCGAGAATGTCAATTGCTTCCTCCTATGATGCTGCCAGTAGTGGGGAGTAATAATAATACTATAATGACGCGCACCTTACTTGACCAGTGCTCACAGAGGTCATTCGTTCTGCGGTCATCATTACCCCAGCTCAAGTGTACCAGCAAGGGTCAAGAGAATTTGCGTCTCCATGGTTTCACTGGTGAAATAGATTCCAGTGACTATGATATTGTGGAGATTTCATATGTTTATAGAAAAAAGGTATGTCCCATCAAGGCTGTTGTGGTCGACTCACTACCCAGTTTCTATATAGCATCAGAGATTCAACCACATTTGAAATATCTCAGAAGCAAGGGGTATAAACTGGCTGATGATCAACTCTCTGCTAACAATGGTATTATGCTACTGGTCGGAGCTGATTATTACTACGACCTGGTTCACCCTGGATATCGGCGGGTAGATAAGCTTATAATGTTCCCCACGATCCAAGGGTATGCCATTTCTGGATCCTATGCCACTTCCTCTCAAGACACACAGGTGGAGGTGGTTACGGTCCTCAAGGTAGCAGTAAGCCCCATAGATAAATATATTAGGTCAAATGTGCCTGATAATACATGTACTGATCTAGATAAGCTATGGGACTTGGACAATATTGGAATTGACCCACATGAACTTGATCGTGAGTCCAAGCTAGCGTTAAGCTCGTATGAAGAGACTGTAACGTATGACTCTGGCAGAGGTCAGTATGTGGTAAGGCTCCCTTGGAATGATAACAAGAGTAAATTACCTACTAATTTCCATCTAGCACTTGGTAGGTTACGTAGCCTTCAGAAGCAGTTTGTCAAGGATCCAAGTTATTGCGAGACTTATGCGGCAGTTTTAGCCGAGCAGGTACAACGTGGATTTGTGGAGAGAGTAGATCTCAATGAGTATGGGGATAACATCCATTACCTTGCTCACCATGGGATTAAAAAGGACAGTTCCACCACTCCTGTTCGTATTGTGTATGATTGCTCTGCTAAATCCAGTGATCGCTCCTATAGCCTGAATGATTGTCTGTATACGGGTCCGTCCCTGGTCTCTGATCTAGCGCAAATTATGTTGCGCTTCAGATGTCATAAATTTGCATGGGTCGCCGATAATTGAGAAGGCCTTCCTGATGCTTCAACTCCATCGTGAAGACAGGGACTCGACAAGATTTTTATGGCCACGGGACCCAATGGATCTAGATTCAGAGTATCTGGTCTACAGGTTCAGAGTCGTCTTATTCGGGGCGACCTGTTCCCAGTTCCTTCTCAACGCTACTATCTTGCGTCATCTTGAGGAGGCTGGACTAGATCCTGACTTCAAGAATGAGATCAAGAATGGGATCTATGTGCACAATCTTCAAGGCACCGGAGACAATGAAGATTTATTGCTCAAGAGATGCTGGGAGATCCGCGATATATTTGCCAAGGCTCATTTATACTTAAGAAAATGGGCCACTAATAGTGATCTTTTGAAAGGTCAATTTACTTCTGACGGTGTGGCTACTGAGAATAGTGAGGTGAAGTTTTTAGGCCACAAATGGGACACTACCACAGATTGTATATCCTTCTGTCACACCCCATGCGGCAGTGAGCTTATGACCAAGCGAAACTGCTTAAGCTTGTCAGCGAGGTTGTTTGATCCCCTAGGTTTTTTGCTGCCTGTAACAATCCGTGCTCGTATGTTTTTACAGCAACTGTGGCGGCTAAAACTAGATTGGGACACGCCCCTCCCGACTGAGTTACAAGATACTTGGTGGTTGATTCGGTCGGACCTTTCCACATGTTGCAAGGTCCAACTTAATCGTCAGGTTATTAGTGGTCAACAGGTGGATCTACATGCCTTTTCTGATGCTAGTAATAGTGCGTACGGTACTGCCATATACGTATGCAATGGTAGTGAAGCAACGCTGGCTATAGCGAAGGCCAAAGTAGCCCCTATAAAGAAGATTACAGTTCCTAAATTAGAACTTACTGCATTGCTTCTGTCTGCTCGTCTAATAAAGTTTACACTGGATGCTTATGCAGACGTACTACAGATTAATAACGTCTATGTCTGGAGCGACAGTCAAATAGCGCTTTCATGGGTACACAGCCAGAAAGTGTTACCTGTTTATGTTTCTAATCACACTGATGAGATACATAACTTAGTTCCTACAGCTAAATTTCGCTATGTGAGCACCAGGGATAACCCCAGTGACATAATTTCCCGGGGGATCTCGGCGCAGCAGTTTATGTCGTCCTCTATTTGGTGGCATGGACCTCCATGGCTTACATCTCCAACTGAGTGGCCTCAGGATTTCAGGGATTACATATCTGATCCTTCAAGTCGGCCCCAAGATGATGTGTTAAGTAGTTTGAATGTGAGTACTACACATCAGGATAACAAGTTGGTAGAGTGGGAACGTTACGGCAGCTATGATCAAGTAATACGGGTATTTGCATGGATATACCGTTTCATTAACAACATGAGAAGTCGGGCTCACGGGTCTTTCCTTAGTGAAGATTCGAAGCATATCAGACTCCATGAATTGAGATCAGCAGAAGCAAAACTAATATGTTTAGTACAAAAGGAATCTTATCCTACTGAACATCAAATCCTGAGCAAGGAGTCAAAGGCCAAACCCTCAAACTTAATGAGGCAGCTAGGATTATATATGGAAGGAGGCATAATTAAGTGCAGAGGCAGGATACAAAAGGCGGACATTATTGATTCTGCGAAATATCCTGTCCTCCTTAGCTCCTCTCATTTGATTACCAAACTGTTGATTCGCCAATGCCATCGGACCTGCCTACATTTTGGCGTAAATTATGTTCTGGCGTATATGCGACAACGTTGGTGGATCCCTAAGATGCGACAAGCAATTAAAGGGATCCACAATAGCTGTACTATCTGTAAAAGATTACAGGGTAAGCCTTACTCTCCAGATGATCTACCTCCCTTGCCTGAGTTCAGGGTACAAAGGACTGAACCATTTCAGGTAACCGGGGTAGACTACACCGGAGCGATTCATGTTAGAGAATCGCCCGGTAATATCATAAAGGTATATGCCGTCCTATTCACATGTGCGGTAACCAGAGCGATTCATATTGAATTGATTGACGACCTATCCAGTGAGGGGTTTTTGCATACTCTAAGACGCTTTGCAGGCCGCAATGGTTTCCCTCAAATTATTATGAGCGATAATGCGACTTGTTTTGTCGGGGCCTCTAAATATCTCCAGAGTTTAATGGATGACCCGCAGGTTGTGGCTACCCTCACTCCTCATCTCCACGTCAGTGGAGATTTATACCAGCACGTGCACCATGGTTCGGGGCGATTTGGGAGAGAACTATCGGTATCGTCAAATCTGCCAAGAAGAAGGTATTAGGAAGGGCACTGGTGACCAGACGGGAGTTGCAAACCATCTTAATAGAAATTGAGATGTCAGTCAACGACAGGCCCTTGACCTATACCTCGGCAGATGTTGATGACCTCTTACCCATTTCGCCTTCTATGCTAACACGTGGACGAACCCTTAATACCTTTCCTAGATCGTCCGTAAATGACGAAGATCTGCAAGACCCTACGTTCGGCAATGCTGACGCCACACGTCGTCGCTTCCAGTATGTAAACAAGGTGTCCGACGATCTATGGAAACGGTGGACCCAAGAATATTTGCTGTCTCTTCGCGAGCGTCACTCTCATAAGATCAAAGGGACGAATCAACGATGGCCTCGTATCGGGGATATCGTCCTGATTCATGATGAGCGTCCTAGGTTATTTTGGAAGCTTGGGAGGATTATCGATTTGTTCCAGGGCATTGATGGTCTTATAAGGGTTGCTAGAATACGAACTTCGACTGGGGTTACTACTCGCCCAGTCGTAAGGTTATATCCCTTGGAGCAGGATGTAGAACTGCCGGATGATCTGGCGTCTCTACTGATACCCCTCCGCGGGAGAGTGCTGGTGACAGTGCTCCTCAAGGTGGGGCAGCTGATAATGAGAAGGATGATCCTCCTCAGGCTTCAGGTGGCGCTCGTCCCAAAAGGAGGGCGGCTACGACTTCCGTGGATCTTTGGAGATCAAAGATCAAACTAGGTGATCTTTGACTTCGATGTCCTTTTGTTGTTCTCTGTATATAGCTCCTGTATATCATTTTGGTGGCGGGCAATATGTCGGGAATAGGGTAACGATCCCGACAGGTTTTGGTCCAATAGGACATTTGAATTTGGCGGTATCGTATCGCTTGTACGATTTCGGCTGGTTCTTTGTGTATTGTAGTTTATTCATAAGTTAGGTTAAATATTAACTGTAATGTATAAATATCTACATCAGCTCTAGATGTATTATGAAACCAAGTTATGGGTTATAATTATTATGAGCAGGCAGCCATATGTAATTTCGCGAAGCGATCGGACGCCGGCCCTTCAGTCTCTCAATCAACACCGTACAGTCAACATCTCCTCCCCCGGCTCTGACTCAACCCACAGTTCACCATGTGCTACAAATACTAATATATAACAACAGTCCTACATCACCAGTCCTCTAAGCTAAGTTCATTGTATCGATATTGTATTATGTGAACATTCCTACATGTCATGCAATTGAACTAGCCGTGTGTGGGGGACTGGATTACACCCATCAACGAATACCTCGTTGGTAATTATATTATAACTATTTGTTGGAATATTTCATGTACCAGTGATATGTAATTTAACCTTTATCTAAATTCCCGATATTCATAAACAATATTGGAACATTAGTTATTGGGAACAGTGTCCTTTATTCTAAAAAATGAGCGAATGTTAAAGTCATTTGAGAAAATTATGTGAAAGTTAACAGCTGGGAATCTAGAATGAAGCAATTGTTGGAGCTCTTTACTAAAGTCGTAACTGGATTTACCATAGAATGGAAGTTTTATATATTTCTTAAGTTTCGGGACCTCGTGAACACAGGTTTTAGTTACATATTTAATAGCTAAAAAATACTTAACGGTCTTCTGGACTAAATCAACTGTATAATTATTTTTAACAAAAAAGTTTTCCAAAGTCTTAAAATCAATATGTAAAAACATGTAGGTGGAACATAATGTTATAAGCTCGGTTAATTAGAGTCTTGATTGAATTTATTTTATAAATTACGGGTGTAAAACTAAACCAATTAAGTCCAAGGTTTGTGAACGTAGATTTTCGAAATACATTAGTTCTTAATCCAGAACCCGTTTTAATTACATGTACATCCAAAAAAGGTAGGCAGCCCTCTTTTTCAATTTCCGAAGTGAACTTTATATTCGTATGCTGTGTATTCATATACTCTAAAAACATATTCACATGTTCAGCCTTCCTGAAAATTAAAAAAGCGATCATCTACATACCACCTATAGAAAACAGGTTTAATACTTAAGGGGCACTCATCTAGTCATTCAACTTCGTTTTTACACATGAACGCATTAGCATAAACAGGGCCCAGAGGGGAGCCCATGGCAATTCCATCTACCTGATTATATAGAACATTATCAAACATGAATACACTATCAGAAGTGGCAAATTTTAACAGCTTATTCACAGTCTTTCTATCGAGTCCATAAAATTCATCAGGATGGTATTTGTCCAGAATAATATTCGTAGTTTCTTGAAGAGGGACATTTGTGAAGAGGGACTGTACGTCGAAACTAGCCAGTACACAGTCTTGAGGAAGATTTAATGATTTGAGTTCATTGACAAATGTTGCTGAATTATTAACTGTATATATATTCATTGTTGGTAAAAGGTGAAATTAATTTGATTAGAAATTTACCCACGTTGTAACCCGCCGTGTTTATAGTTGAAATGATCGGTCTTAGTGGTCTAGCATCCTTATGTATTTTAGGGGACCCATATAATATTCCTGGCAAGGTACCTGAAGCATACATGTTATCATAGTTAGAGATCCCAATTTCGTTGTTTAGTGCACGTACTATACGGTTGAGTCTATCCTCTAATTTCATAATTGTGCAGTTTTAAGAAAAGTATTATGTAGAATTGTCACATTAAACGTGTTTAAATAGATCCAAATATTTAATACAAAGTTTTAACAGATATCATGTTTGTTTTCTAGGATCGTTGGTGTTTCACCTGATGATGAACAGAGAAATTGTTCGAAATATTGTCTAAAGCTTAATTAATAAACAATGAAAATGGAGTTGATGTTTGCTCTCGTCATCTTATTCATTCTCTCTCTCTCTCTCTCTCTCTCTCTCTCTCTCTCTCTCTCTCTCTCTCTATATATATATATATATATATATATATATATATATATATATATATATATATATACTGTATATATATATAGTTTGTAACGAAAGTCAGGAAACATCATATTATATTTTCAATTGCTACCGGCTACGCTTCAAGCTGCAAGACAAAAGTAAAGGCGTTATAAGTAAGACAAACTGGGGATGAACAGGATATGCTTAACATTTTTGGTATTTTACATTTTACGTATCATAATGATTGAAAGACATGTTATTTCATTATTAATGTTATGAACCTTGACAATGTTAAGAGCTCAATCCAAATGTGGCAGCTTTGTGCAATGTTGCACTTGTGGACAACGAGGCAACTATTTTTGCTTGACTATTTTGAACTGGGGTCGAAATTCACTGTTCTACTCGGTCATCTATGACAGTGACTGTTTTGGTCTGTGGAACCAACTTGGGTTGCAACTTAATTTGCTTATTCGATGAGACTAGTGTTTAAAGAGTAGCCAATTTTGGAAACAGGGCAATTTTGGGCCAGGGATGAAATTGGGACAAACATTAATTTTGGCTATGTGGTAGTTTTGGCTGCTCAGGGGGTACCTTTGAGGTGAACAGCCATTTTGGATAAGTAAACTGATTTTGTCACATGGACGTGTTGATTAATGACCAATTTGAGCTAAAGGACCGGCCATGGTTGCCTTGTGGAATAAGTTGCCAAATGAGCTTGTCAATTCAGCTCATATCTCAATTTTTTAGTCTAGAGTTAATGCTTTTTTGCAGCATTAATTCTAATTTTTAAACTTATTTTATTATATTATATTGTATTACATTTATACTTGATATCCTCCACTGCATAATATTGTATTATTCATTGTATCTGGGTTTAATATATATATATATATATATATATATATTTTTTTTTTTTTTTTTTTTTTCCCCCTAAGTTGCCGTAGTCTCTCTCCAGTGCCTCCGGGTGTTTTGTGTGGATTCATCTTGTTGGTGTTTCTGCACCCTGGTTGGAGACTTCGGCATCTCATATAATAATAATAATAATATATATAAACCGGTATATATATATATATATATATATATATATATATATATATGTTAGTATAGCCAGGTAATAGATTCTCTTTTAAACAGACGAGGTTAAAGGTAACTGCAGTTTCAGCATTCAGTATTTTATTGTTACAGCTTTCTATATTTCTAACAATTTTCCTCTGGGGTTCAGAGATGAGGTACAACAGGTTAGCAAAATTCATGGTGGATCCAACGTTTCACAAGTAAACATCTTGCATCTTCAGGGAATGGGCAGGTAATGATTAGAATAAGGACAAAGCAACATATTTATACAAAATTCGAGGATCAAGAAAAGGTAGGTGGGCGGAGCTACTGGGTGTGGGGTGGCTGTTCATTGGTGGAAGGCAGTCTATTCGCGAGACGGGCACTAAATCTTATCGGTGGTTGGTTGTTGGCTGTGGGTGGCTGTGATTGGTTGGTGTTGTCAGTAGTGTGCTGATCGCGGAAAGGTACGGGAGGGGGGCACAGGGCGAGAGGAATGAGGGCAGTATGCCTGTAGCGTTTGCCTGAAGGAAGAATTTGAAGGTCTTGTGTTTGGTTGTTGATGCTGGGGTTGAGCGTTTGGATATATAGAGCTTCTAAAATAGCTAGTCTTCTGGGGTCTGATTCTTTGTCGAGTATGGTAGTTTGTTTGTCTAGGTCGGCGCGAGTTAGGGCAAGATGGTGGGGGGCTTGATAGTGATCTTTTATAGCGCCAGATTGAAGGTGGAGGGTTAGTCGACGGGAAAGGCGAGTCTGTGTCATTCCAACATAGGATAGGGGTCCACAGTCCCCAGAGGTGCAAATATGCTGGTATATCACATGATCGTCTTTCGGTTGGTTGGTGGAAATGGGGCGGTTACGGAGGACAAGGTTGGAGGTCTTAGGAGATTTGTAGTAAATAATGAGTTTTATTTTATTGTCAGGGTTGGTGGGGAGGACGTTTTTGTGAATTATTTCTTTCATAATGGATTCGTCTGTTGTGTGGTCGGAAGATATGTAGTTTCTGTAGAAAAATGTAATGTCATTGGCCGGGTTGGTGCTAGGGGGGTCTTGTTTGTACCATTTTTCTAGGTGGTGGTTGATGGCATTGGTGACGTCAGTGTTGGAATACCCATTGTTGACTAGGACCTGGGTGAGCCTTTCCAATTCATTGTGTGTGTCATTCCAGGTGGTGCAATGGGTGAGGGCTCTCCTGACATAGGCGGCGATGGTGGACTGATGGTATCGTTTAGGGCATTCACTTTCCCCATTAAGACATTGGCCATTGTTAGTAGGTTTGGTGTACACTGTAGTTTTGAAGCCGTGGTCGTGGAGGGAGACAAGGAGGTCGAGGAAGGGTAGATGACCATCGGTGGTTTCTTCGTATGTGAAGTTGAGTCCGGAGGCGGCCATGAAGCGCTGCTGGAGGTCCCTGAGTTCGTCCAGGTCCTTCACCCGCACGAAGATATCATCGATGTACCTGCAGTAGACAGTGGGCCGGTGGGCAGCCAGGAGTTCCTCTTCGATAGTTCCCATGAAGAAATTGGCGAACAGGACCCCCAGGGGGCTTCCCATCGCTACACCGTCGATTTGCTGGTACATATTCCCGCGGGGGCAGAGGAAAGGGGACTCCTTGGTACATAGTTCCAAGAGCGTCTTCAGAGCCTTCTCCGGGATGTCCAGTGGGGGCGTATTAGGGCAGTGGTAAACTCGACGTAGGATAAAATCTATTGTCTTGTCAACGGGCACGTTGGTAAACAAACTCTCTACGTCGAGGGAGGCGATGATGTGGTCGTTAGCAGGGGGGGCATCTCGTAGAATTTCTAGGAAGTCATAAGCAGAGTTGAGGTTGTATTGCCGAGGAACAAAAGGGGTGAGGAGTTTGTTCAGGGCCTTGGCGGTCTGGTAGGTAGCAGTAGGGATCTGTGATATGATGGGGCGGAGGGGGTTCCCGGGTTTGTGGGTTTTTATAGTACCGTAAGCATAACCTGGGGTGAATTCGCCGATGAGTTTCTTCAGGTGTACGCCATCGGCTTTGGCGTTGATAGCAGTGATGGTGGTGTTGGCTTTCCTTTTTATTTCGTCAGTAGGATTGCGAGTGATCCTTTTGAATTTGTTTTTATCACTAAGAATGTCGTCCATTTTCCGTAGGTATTCTTCTTTTCCGTGTATCACAAGGCAGGAGGCCTTATCAGCTCGTCGGATGATGATGTTGGGGTTCTCTTTAAGTTGTTTAGCGGCTTTGAAGTGGTGTTTGTTGAGGAGCTTGCTTTGGTGGGATCCCCTGGTTTTGGCGGCTTCTGCTAGTAGGGTGGGTTGTAGGGCTGGGGTGGTGATGATCTTGCCGTCTTTCTGGGATCGTAGGATGTCATCCAGTAGGACTTCAATTTCAAGGCGTTTTCGGTGGGGTCCCGGCTTGGAAATGTAGTGGCAATTTAAGCCTTTGTTCAGTAGGTCTTCTTGGTCCGGCGTTAGGGTGGTGTTGGTGAGGTTAATATATCCTTTTGTTGGCTTGGGAAGTTTTATGTTTCCACCATATAGACGGGAGAGTTTTTGGATGGTAGTGTTCTCTGTTTGTCGTCTGTGTTGTTCGCTGAGTTGTTGGAGTTTTTGGTTGATTTCTGTTTTGATGTGGTTAGGGGTGGTTTCTTCTTCATCCCATTTCTGTAGCAGGGCGTCATGTTCATGTCGGAGATTGGTGGTGGTCTCTCGTTTCTCAGCTAATTCTTCTCGTATCAGTTCTTCACGAAACTGGCGGGTGCTAGTACGATGTCTGGCATTCTCGTTGTGGAGTTTTATGTTAGTATAGCCAGGTAATAGATTCTCTTTTAAACAGACGAGGTTAAAGGTAACTGCAGTTTCAGCATTCAGTATTTTATTGTTACAGCTTTCTATATTTCTAACAATTTTCCTCTGGGGTTCAGAGATGAGGTACAACAGGTTAGCAAAATTCATGGTGGATCCAACGTTTCACAAGTAAACATCTTGCATCTTCAGGGAATGGGCAGGTAATGATTAGAATAAGGACAAAGCAACATATTTATACAAAATTCGAGGATCAAGAAAAGGTAGGTGGGCGGAGCTACTGGGTGTGGGGTGGCTGTTCATTGGTGGAAGGCAGTCTATTCGCGAGACGGGCACTAAATCTTATCGGTGGTTGGTTGTTGGCTGTGGGTGGCTGTGATTGGTTGGTGTTGTCAGTAGTGTGCTGATCGCGGAAAGGTACGGGAGGGGGGCACAGGGCGAGAGGAACGAGGGCAGTATGCCTGTAGCGTTTGCCTGAAGGAAGAATTTGAAGGTCTTGTGTTTGGTTGTTGATGCTGGGGTTGAGCGTTTGGATATATAGAGCTTCTAAAATAGCTAGTCTTCTGGGGTCTGATTCTTTGTCGAGTATGGTAGTTTGTTTGTCTAGGTCGGCGCGAGTTAGGGCAAGATGGTGGGGGGCTTGATAGTGATCTTTTATAGCGCCAGATTGAAGGTGGAGGGTTAGTCGACGGGAAAGGCGAGTCTGTGTCATTCCAACATAGGATAGGGGTCCACAGTCCCCAGAGGTGCAAATATGCTGGTATATCACATGATCGTCTTTCGGTTGGTTGGTGGAAATGGGGCGGTTACAGAGGACAAGGTTGGAGGTCTTAGGAGATTTGTAGTAAATAATGAGTTTTATTTTATTGTCAGGGTTGGTGGGGAGGACGTTTTTGTGAATTATTTCTTTCATAATGGATTCGTCTGTTGTGTGGTCGGAAGATATGTAGTTTCTGTAGAAAAATGTAATGTCATTGGCCGGGTTGGTGCTAGGGGGGTCTTGTTTGTACCATTTTTCTAGGTGGTGGTTGATGGCATTGGTGACGTCAGTGTTGGAATACCCATTGTTGACTAGGACCTGGGTGAGCCTTTCCAATTCATTGTGTGTGTCATTCCAGGTGGTGCAATGGGTGAGGGCTCTCCTGACATAGGCGGCGATGGTGGACTGATGGTATCGTTTAGGGCATTCACTTTCCCCATTAAGACATTGGCCATTGTTAGTAGGTTTGGTGTACACTGTAGTTTTGAAGCCGTGGTCGTGGAGGGAGACAAGGAGGTCGAGGAAGGGTAGATGACCATCGGTGGTTTCTTCGTATGTGAAGTTGAGTCCGGAGGCGGCCATGAAGCGCTGCTGGAGGTCCCTGAGTTCGTCCAGGTCCTTCACCCGCACGAAGATATCATCGATGTACCTGCAGTAGACAGTGGGCCGGTGGGCAGCCAGGAGTTCCTCTTCGATAGTTCCCATGAAGAAATTGGCGAACAGGACCCCCAGGGGGCTTCCCATCGCTACACCGTCGATTTGCTGGTACATATTCCCGCGGGGGCAGAGGAAAGGGGACTCCTTGGTACATAGTTCCAAGAGCGTCTTCAGAGCCTTCTCCGGGATGTCCAGTGGGGGCGTATTAGGGCAGTGGTAAACTCGACGTAGGATAAAATCTATTGTCTTGTCAACGGGCACGTTGGTAAACAAACTCTCTACGTCGAGGGAGGCGATGATGTGGTCGTTAGCAGGGGGGGCATCTCGTAGAATTTCTAGGAAGTCATAAGCAGAGTTGAGAAGGCTCTGAAGACGCTCTTGGAACTATGTACCAAGGAGTCCCCTTTCCTCTGCCCCCGCGGGAATATGTACCAGCAAATCGACGGTGTAGCGATGGGAAGCCCCCTGGGGGTCCTGTTCGCCAATTTCTTCATGGGAACTATCGAAGAGGAACTCCTGGCTGCCCACCGGCCCACTGTCTACTGCAGGTACATCGATGATATCTTCGTGCGGGTGAAGGACCTGGACGAACTCAGGGACCTCCAGCAGCGCTTCATGGCCGCCTCCGGACTCAACTTCACATACGAAGAAACCACCGATGGTCATCTACCCTTCCTCGACCTCCTTGTCTCCCTCCACGACCACGGCTTCAAAACTACAGTGTACACCAAACCTACTAACAATGGCCAATGTCTTAATGGGGAAAGTGAATGCCCTAAAC
>JBAKBP010012190.1:0-68775 GCA_037953745.1 Lithodes maja | reverse complement strand
ACGTGAATTCTGTTCAATGGCCGGATGCCTTACTCCCCTTTATGAGGGCAGCCATACTCAAAATGCCCCCAAGCAACCTGTCCCCTGTGAGAAGGACAACCTGTGCCATTTTTTTCAAGGACTTACAGGATTGACCGCTCAACTTAGGGTTCATCTGCCTCCTAGGCCCTCTATGTATCTTGTTAGCACTACAATATTTTTCGACAGTGGTTGGTGGCTATTCCATCAACCAACCTGCTTTACCCCTAGGTTAGCAGTAAGGATTTGTATAAGGTTTACTCCCCTAGACGGGTTAGCGACCAAGTCAGACATGTCTGATCCACCCAGAGTTTTATAGGGTCTCCCCTAGATAGGTTGCCGACTAAGGCTGATGAGTCCCATCCACACAATTAACTACTGTATCTATAATTTGTCCTACCAGTCAGGGCTATCCATAATGTGTGTTGGTCTCCAGACTTATTTGCTTCAAGAATACATCATCCAATGTGTAATTTCAATCACAAAACTGAAAATCCTTTTCTGGAGAGGACATACAGAAATATCTAAACTGTTAAACTTTACCAGAACGTCCCGGACTTCCCAAATTGACTAATTCCTTGAACGTGACGATAGCGCGTTGTTATGTGTGCGATTAGTTTGCTTGGGAAACAAATTAACTTGCTCATGTAGTAATGTACACCCTATGTAGTGGATTCTGTTCTTTTATTTCATAAATTTTAGTTTAGTAAGCGATTTTGAGAAGTTATTTTTCCTTTATATTGTCTTTGTCGAAGTTTTGGTTTGATTAGTTTGCAAGTTTTACCTTTTAACTTTGATGATGGAAAGTTTGGCAGAGAGGTCAACACTTGGTTTATTACAATGGAAGTCTTTCTGACATAGCCATTATTTCCTGGAGGAAAGCAAAGTGTGATATATTCTGATGTGTACTGTACTGTATATTGCATTAGGTTACTATTATAATTATTCCTCAGTGGAACTTACCCCTTCTGTACTGGCGACGTCTTTTAAATTTGATTCTAGCTGCATTTAGACGATTTCATGAAGCTTAGGAAGGATGTATGGTAGCTAAAAGGATTAATTGAGATAGTCTATTGCCTTGTAATGGGTAGACGTCTTTCCTTAACTGAAAAGAATTGTCTAATAGTTGCCAGAGTATAATTAAAAGGATGTCACCGGTACTGAATGGGTTAAGGCACTGTATATTATAGGTAGCGCCAACGAACTTGACACTAATCTTGATTCCTGACCTCTCTGTAACTCAAAAGGGTCTTGAGCAAACTGGCTGTAAATATCCACACTTATTTCCTGGTGGACTCTTCCCAAATGATAGAAATGTCAGCGTGATTGCTTTCATTCATTTTGAGTTATAAGAAGGGGTCAAGATTATAGTCAAGCTTGCTGGCACTATCTATAGTATAATTGGTTTTAGGGTTAATATGTTTTGCTGTTGTGTACATGTTATAAGTTACAGCTGGTACGGAATGACTTACGTTAACCCACTTTTGTGCAAGAACATCAATAAAAGGAAATACAATTTGCATGTTTATTCCTTGTCCTACCTAGAGTCCATATTATAATCTAATTTATTAATTACACTCCTAACACCAGACACCTCCCAATGAAATTAATGAAAGCATGTGTAGCCATGAGTCGGCCACCCCCAGGAAAAAAAAGAAAAGCAGGAAAAGTGGGGAATAGGCCTGAGTAAATACATACATACATATGTAACCATGACACCATCAAGACAGTTAACCTAACAAGTGCGCATGGGGGTAATTGGAAACGTCCCCCTGTGCTGACGTATTTGAGGTGTTTCCGTCACTAAAATATTCATTGTACCATTAATTGCATTAATAATTATCCATATGCGCCTATTATGGGTTGATTATAAAGGTATTAACCTGAAACAACAATAAAACTAGTGAAAACAGCGTTTGGATGGTCAAAATCGGAGATATAGCCCGCGAGTTGTATAATGTATGGGTGAGGCAAACTGCTTTCCCGCCAATTTCCCCCAAGGCCACTGAGACACAGTCGATCGATACTCTCTCTCTCTTGCACTCGCTTGCCATCAGTGATGACAACACCCTGCTTGCAACTCGCTAATGTTAGCACGAAAATATACCTCAGAATAAGGGAATAATAGGGAAAATAGGTGATAACTGAAGGAGAGGAGGAAGGAGGGGAGATAGAGGACTGAGATTTTGCATGGCCCAGGGGCCAAAAAAAAATAAAAATAAATATTTTTTTTTTTTTCGATGTCAAAAGTTGATTTTTTGTTTTACTTACTCTCAAGAGTCTTCCCGCAGTCCGCCGGGGGAACTCTTAAGAGTCTCCCAGCAGTTCCCGGGTTAAAGGTTAAGTACATGACTACGATTTTATATCAATTTATCGAATACTGACTATCAATCTAATCATGTACTCAAACCCAACTGCACACTGAATAGAGTGATGTTTAACCCTTACCGGCGACGTCTTTTTGGTTTTTATTTCAGCTGCATCAAGATTATATGAAGCTTAGGAAGTATATACAGTATAGCGAAGCAGTTAGAAGAATTGTGCATTTCTTGATAAAGGTATCACAATTGGTACACGCAATAATAAACGCAATACAGTACAGTACTGTATAATCAAAATTAGATATTGGGCCATCATAGGTTTAGCCTATGTTGTTGGATTTTGCAACCCAGTTTCAATTAAATTCCATTGGATTTCTGAAGCGCTGATATTTGCCCCAAACTGTATACCATGGTAGAGATGTTAAACTAGTCTCAAATGACTCGTCTGGGCAAGAGAAGCAACTTATATTCAGAGAATATTTGGATAATGTTGACCGTTTGACTTGTAGGCCTACTGGACCCTGTAGTTCATCATGCTACAAATTGGTAAGAATTGTTGCCAATTGCCACTAATTTGTTGAACTACAGGAACCAGTACAAGTCAAATGGTCGACTTTCTATAAATATTGTCTGAACATTTATTGTTTCCCTTGTCCAGACGAGTCATTTGAAACTAATTTGGCATCTCTACCACAGTATACATTTTGAGGTAAATATCTGTTTCAGTACTCTAATGAAGATTAATTGAAAATAGGCTGCCAAAGTCAACATTCGCTAAACCTATGATGGCCCAATATCTAATTTTTATTATACAGTACTGCGTTTATTATTGTGTGCCAATTTTGACACTTATCAAGAAACGCACAATTCCCACAAATTATCTCACTTGGCTGCTACACTAATATGGTAGCTAAAAGGATTAATTGAGATAGTCTGCAGCCTTTTCATGGGTAGACGTCCTTCCTCCCACTGATGGCTTCATTCCATGTTGAGTATGCCCCACTTATGTGTACTCTTTATGTCCTATTTGTTTAGAAAGGCCACATTCCAGGTGAGAAGTTTTACATTAATTCCAAAGTTTTCAATGTTTAATGCTAGTCTTCTATGAGGAACCTTATCGAAGGCTTTCATGAAATCCATATAGACTACATCAACGAAGTGTCCGTCATCAATAGCTCTAAGTCCATTCTTCCAATTCATATGCGCCTATTTTACTTTTAATATTAACATATGCACATTGAAGAGCAATAAAAGAAGTAACAGCAATTGGCTGGTGAAAAACTTATATTTTAGCAGCGCGGTCGTAATCTGAGGCAGACCGGCGAGAGAGTTATGCCCTAGAGCTTGCCCCAAGGCCTACTAGACGCTAACACCATCTGTTGCTATCCGTCAGAATTACGTAAAAGAGTGGTGGAGTCCCAATTAAAAACCTACCTGCAAGAACGATATCAGGAAGTTTAGCTTCCCCTATAGATGTATTGACAAATGGAATAGGCTGGAGGAGGAGATGGTAGGGGCAAGGAACATCCATATTTTCAAGAAAAAAATGGATGAAAGTAGACTGAGAAACGGGACAACACGAGCTTAGCTCAACTTCTGCAAGTTACAATTAGGTAAATACTCAATAACGACAACAACTGTCGCTTGCCGGGGTTGCTTATTTCTACGTCTAGAGATCATTTTAGTTACTCCTCTACGTTTCACCTGATAGTGTTGAGTGCTTCGAATCTTCTCATTAATTGCTACATTCAGGATTCACGTTTGACCCCCGTATTTTAGAACCAACTATACCTAACCCTTTGAAGATTATCACTCATTTTGACACTTTATTCTGGCTATTATTAGACGAGTTTATACAATTTATGAAGGATCTGTGGGAATTATAAGGGTGAAGACTGTCTCACTTAACCCTCTGACTTCCATATACACTTCTATCTATCTATCTATTGCCTGACGCCGTGATCCCCGAAGGGGTGACCATGAATGAAACGCCCCCATGCACCTCTGTCCCCAGTCAGTCGACGCCCCTCCTCTCAACCAGCACCGCCTTCATTCATATACTTCTTCACTCCATCCTTCCACCTCTCTCTTGGTTTACCTCTCTCTCTCTGTTCTTCCACCTCGCTCTTGTATGCCCTCTTAGTCATTCTCTCGCTTCCCATATTTTCCATATGGCCGAACCATCTCAAGGTGTTCCTTTTCAAATTTTCAGCACATCTACCTCCACACCACACCTCCCTCTTACTTCCTCATTCGTCTGTCTATCCCTCCATGTAACTCCGCACGCACTTCTCGAGTAACTCATTTCCACCTCACTCTTGGTCTGAGTCTCTCCACCAACGTTCATGTTTCGCTTCCGTAAGTCAATGTCGGGATTACCACACTCGTGCAAGTACTTCTTCACTTCCATGCTGACCACCCTATTTCTTGTTACTGCTGTCAGTGTTCCTACAATCCTCTTCCCCTGTTGCACCCTCTCCTGCACTTCTTCATCCATACTCCCATCTTTACTCAACACACTGCCCAGATACTTAGGCTAAATGAGCTGACAATCTCCATAGCCTTACCATTCAACTTCACCTCACTCTGTGGCTTCACCCCTTTCGAAAACCATAACCTTGCTTTTCCCCGCATTTACCTTCAGATTCAGTTTTTTGTACATTATTCCAAACATAATTACCAGACCTCCCATTCATTATCGCTCTTCAGAACTGTATCATCAGCAAACAGCAGTACAGGTAGCTTCCACTCGTTTCCCTCCCTTATCAGCGATACACCAACATCCACTGCTCTTCCTTGTATTTCTTTCATGACTCCATCTACTTAACCAACATTGAGCAATAGCCTTAGTTAGCCTATCTGTGTTATATTGTGACAAAATGTGATATGTGCTCTATTCTGTAAATAGGCCTACTGTATGTTTTATTTTATTGTTTCTTTATTAATATATCTTTGTGTATAATTATTATCTGTGCTCTGACGAGAAGTGTATGTGATATGGACCATTAGGTCGTACTGTATTTATACTGTATCTATCTTATGTGTCTGGAATAAAGAATTATTATTATTATTATTATTATTATTACTGTATATATACATTAAACAACCACGGGGACATCACACACCCCTGTTTCAACCCAACATTCAAATCAAAGAACTAGCTCTTCTCATTCTCCACACGTACTGCCGCCTTTGCACCTTCATACATGCTCCTCACTGCTTTCAGCAACTTGCTATCTACTCCGTACATTCTAAGTACTTTCCATATACAGTACCTTCTCTATCCACTCTGTCATAGGCCTTCTCCAAGTCCATAAAGGCAACATACAGCTACATTTCCTAATCTGAATAAAATCGATTTTATACAATTTATGAAGGATATGTGGGAAATATAAGGGTAAAGACTGTCTCACTTAACCCTCTGACTTCCATATACCCTTCCTAATATGAATAAAATTGTCTAACAATAGCCGTAAAACAGAACATAAATGAGTGATCGTATCTTCTAAGATTTGAGTGCTTCCCTAACCCTATGTTGAACAAAGACAGCCAATTAAGTACCTTAACTACTGACTACTCGATACTTAATTTTTTTTTTCTAGACCCCTTTCTCCCTCATGTTTAGCCCCATTAGTTTTAAGATTCTAAGACGTTCGCCCCATTAGTTTGGCGATTTAATGACCTTTCGCCCCATGTCTTTGTCAAATTAAAGACCTATTGTGCCGTTTATGTGTTTAGGCCCCAAATCAATATCTTTAAACTCCGGGAGGTGAAGCTCTGGTACAGTTGTTGTTGTTCCCTAAGCTGCCTGGCCGAACAGCCCCGAGTCCCTGACGAAGGCCATGGCCACGATCGGGCTTTCTCACAGAGCTCTCATTGAGTGTAGGTTGTGTTGTTGGCGTAAGTGGTTGTGTGAAATGCAGTCTTCCATGATGTGTTTAATGGTATGGGGTGCTGTGTTACATCCCGGGCAGGCGTCGACAACGGAGTCATCCAGTCTCTTCTGATAGCTCAGGAGGGCTGGATGGTGTCCGCATCTCAGCCTGGCCAGGTGGACTCTGTCCTCGCGAGGGAGGGAGGATTCGGAAGGATGGATTTCGGGAGGTCGTGCATGCAGCTGCGTGTTGTCTGTGAGTGAGTGGATGGATTGGCGAGAGATATGAGTATGGATGTGCTTCTGGAAGTTGGTTCGGGGTGGGCAGGGAGGGAGAGAGGACAATAATTGTGTGTGATACCGTGTGCTGGGTGTTGTTTTGATATTTCTTGGTGTCTGTGGGTGTGTTGCCATGTAGTTTAGTGGGTGGTCTTGGTTCGTGGAGGCTGCTGCCAGGAATTGAGTGCCTCTCATGTCCAGATGGTCTTTGACTTTGAGGATTTTGGTTTCTTGATGTAGATGATCTGTGGGTGCAGTAGCTGTGCAGCCTGTAATGATCTTCAGGGCTTTGTTTTGAATAGTCTGTAAGGTCTTATGATGTGTTTCAGCTAGGTTAGAAGCCCAGGCTGGGCTTGCGTATTCCATTACTGATCTTATGTATTGTTTATATACTGTGGTGGTAGTTTCTTTGTTGTGTCCAAATTTTGTGTGAGCAAGTGACCTGAGGGCGTTAAGTCTGGGTGTCAGTTTCTTTTTAATGTTTGTGGTGTGCTGTTTAAATGTCATATGAGTATCATATGTTACTCCTAGGATTTTGGGTGTGTGTGTATGTGTTAGGGGTGTGTTGTTTATGGTGAGTTGAGGGATGTATTCGTGTTCACCTGTCCAGCTTGTGAGCAGGGTTGCGGTGGATTTGGCTGGGGCTAGATTAAGTCTGTTTGTAGTGCACCAGCCATGTAGTGTGTTGAGATAGGGTTGAAGGAGATCTGTTGCTCTTTTTGGGTCATGGTGTGTGCATGTGAGTGTTATGTCATCTGCATAGGAGGCTAAGTTTATTTGGGGCGTATTGGGTGTAGTTATATCGTGCATGGACAGATTGAAGAGTGCGGGCGATAGGACGGATCCTTGTGGGACTCCGTTTGGAAAGTTTCTGATTTTAGATGACTGACTGGCAAAAGATACGTGTGCACATCTGCCTGCTAGGAAGTTGGCCAGCCACCTTTTTGTGTTGTTGTGCATGTTTGTGTTGTAGATTTTGTTTGTTAGGTTGTGGCGGGGGATGGCATCGAAGGCTTTACTAATGTCGAGTGTGGCTAATAGTGATCTGTGTGGTGGTCTAGCTGAGTTGATGCTGTCAAAAGCTCTTTGTGTAAGGTCTGTGAGAAGAGTGTTTGTGGAGTGTAGTGGCCTAAAGCCATGTTGTGTTGGAGCTAGGGGTAGGTCAGGTGTAATTAGTTGTAATACTAGGCGTTCCATGACTTTGGAGGGGGAGCAAAGGAGTGTGATGGGGCGGTGCGAGGAGGGTAGCATGGGGTCTTTGTTGGGTTTGGGGAATGTGATGATACCATGCTTCCAAATGTCTGGTATTGTGTTGTGTGAATAGCTGTAGTTTGATATGTTAGTGAGTGTTTGTATGCCTTGTGGTCCCAGGTGTCTGAGGTGTATGTTGCTTATGTTGTCTAGGCCACAGGCGGGTGAGTGCTTGAGATTGTTGATGATATGCTTTGTCTGGTGATTGGTGTGGGTGTATAGTCAGGGTCTGTGGGGAATTGTCTCTTACGTCGGATGACACGTCGGTCGTCTTTGTGAGGTTTTAGGTGGCTGACATGTGAGAAGTGCTTGATGAGAGTGTTTGCTTGTTGTTTACATGAAGGAGTAGAGTCTGTTGATGTGATTGCAGCATGTGATTGTGTTGTGTTGCTGTTGGAAAGTGTGATGCTGTTTAGTGTTTTGTAGAGTTTTTTGGGGTTTGTTTTGTGATCAAGTGTTTGTAGGAAGTTATTCCAATTTAGTTTTTGTTGTTAGTTTGGGTGTTGAGTGCTTGAATTTGTTGTGTGATGTCTTGTGTGTGGGGTGCTGGGGAGTGTTTCAGTGTGTCGCGTTGCCTGATGAGGTTTTGAATTTCTGGTGTGAAGTTGGGGTTGTGTCTTTTTCTGTTACCTCTTGGAATGTGTTCCTTGTCAGCGTTTTGGATAGTTTTATTGAGTATGTGAACAGCATTGTTGATGTTAGTGATGGGTGTACTGTTTAGAGTTGTGAAGTGTTGTTCTGTCTCATTTGTAAATGCTTCCCAGTTAGCTCTTTTATAATTGGTGTATGTGTGTTTGTGGCTAGCTGGGGTGAGTCTGGTTTTGGTGGTGATAATGATCGGGAGGTGGTCAGAGCCTAAGGTTCTGACCACCCTCCAGGATGTTGTGGGGGCGAGTTCTGGGGAGCAAAAGGTGATGTCTGGAGATGATGGGTTATAGAGGGCTTGGTGAGGAATATGGGTATGTTGATGGATGTCGTTAACCCGGCAAGCGCTATAGGCCTCACGGAAGCAAGACCATAAAAAAAGCCTTCCAAAAAAAAAAAGGGCCTATCAAAACAAAGGAATTTGTCTCTAGGTGAGATAATTCCCCTCCAGTACTCATCCATGTAAATCTCACCCACCCCCCTCCCCTCCTTCCCCACCTTATTCCCCCCTCCCTCCCCTCCTCAATTATCACCTATTTTTCCTCTTATAATCATCATTTATCGGTTATTTTTCTCTCCCGCGAAAATGTAGCACAAGTGGGTTGCAGAAAAGATCGTTATGTAACACCCAGACACCGGCCCACACCGCCCCGCTCGTCTCAGTTACCTCACAGACAGCGAGAGAGGAGGGTTGCCTGTGGCTCTCTCTCTCCTGAGATTATGACCGGGTGGCCAATATCTTCGTTTTTCACCACCCAAATGCTTTTCCCACTTATTTTAGCACTCTTGAAAGTTCATATATACATCATATATGTAAAATAAAAGCATACCGAAAACAAATAATGCTCTATATTGTAAATATAACGAATTCTGTCAGAATCCAAGGCTAGAAATGCACAAATAACTACCCTAGCCCCTAGGTCTATTTCGCGCTTGTCAGGTTAAGGATGATGAGGTTATCTGTTTGGTTTTGTAGTACCAGCCCTCTGTCTGTGTCGGGGTTGTCGACAAACCAGGCCGACGTCTTGGCGTCTGGTACAGTTGGCTGTATAAGTTCTGTTCCTTGTTGTGATCTTATGTATGGAAGTAAAATAGCATTAGTAAATTGCGAGTGTGGTTTCTTTTATCAGTTGACTAGTCAGATGAGTTAACCACTGCATAAGAAACTACGCTCGTAATTTAATCAAGTGCTTTATATTTCTATGTATAAGATCATGGAGAGGAAAAGAACTTATGTGGGCAACAGTACAGTATGGAAGACCAGCGACATGCTATCCATAGACACTGGAAGGTCCTCGTCAGTGTCGCTAGAGATGTTACCTGTGATACAATCGTCATCTGGCAGGAAGGAATCTATACCATCATCACCTTCACTGTCAGCGTCGTATTCGCTATCGACGGAGTCCAGCAAGCCAGGAATGTATTTTGTTATCACAGCATTTTCACGTAGCAGCACTTGCCTTGCAAGTTGCCTTATGATCAATAGTATTCTGTATATTTAGTATCTTAGTAGTTCACATGGGCCAGCAAAGAAAAGAAATACTTCTCATCTACATTCCCAAGGACATCCATCAATTGATCTTCTGTGGGAATATTGTGGATGTATTCCGGCAGAGGCAGTGTGGACAAGCTAAGCATTTCCTCTGCGAACTGCTCTAGCTCACCCAGGACAGACTGTGTCAGATCACTGGGTTTTGTGAGGCTGATCTGGGAATTTGGCGATACAGAGACTTTCATTGTGGTGACCCTGGTGGTCCTGATGGGAGTGATAGGAGATGGAAGGCGAGGTCGTTTACATTGGGACTGGGGACAATGGGGAGGGAGAGATGTTAGATCACTGTCAGTGCCAGAGCAAGGTGACAGAGATCTCTTAACCTGGGAACTGCGGGAAGACTCTTTAGAGTTCGGCCGGCGGACTGCGGGAAGACTCTCTGGAGTAAGTAAAACTAAAAATCAACTTTTTACATCGAAAAAATTTTTTTTTTTTATTTTTTTTTTTTTTTTTTTTTTTTTTTTTTTTTGGCCCCTGGGCCATGCAAAATCTCAGTCCTCTACCTCCCCTCCTTCCCCACTTTCCTCCTATTCCTCAGTTATCACCTATTTTCCCTATTATTCCCTTATTCTGAGGTATATTTTCGTGCTAACATTAGCGAGTTGCAAGCAGGGTGTTGTCATCACTGATGGCCATCGAGTGCAAGAGAGAGAGAGAGAGTATCGATCGACTGTGTCTCAGTGGCCTTGGGGGAAATTGGCGGGAAAGGAGTTTGCCTCACCCATAGATTATACAACTCGCGGGCTATATCTCCGATTTTGACCATCCAAACGCTGTTTTCACTCGTTTTATTGTTGTTTCAGGTTAATACCTTTATAATCAACCCATAATAGGCGCATATGGATAATTATTAATGCTATTAATGGTACAATGAATATTTTAGTGACGAAAAACCTCAAATACGTCAGCACAGGGGGACGTTTTCATTTACCCCCGTGCGCACTTCAGAGGTTAAGAGTTGCTGATACAGGATTTGAACCTGATGGTGACAAGGACTTAGGAACAGCACAACATTTCTGCTGTTTTAGTCCACTACAGAAATGAACTTTCCATCCATGTTCGATAACAGTAGATTTAACTTTCAACCCCATTTGGCTAAGCAATTTGCCAATGTTGTAAACTGACGCTGAAGGCAGATTGTGGAGGGCACAATATTCCCTGTATTTTAGCACTAATACATCTCTGTTAGTGCGGTCCAGTGGGGAGCCAGTTATCAAATAATCTGTAGACATAAACTGCAGGAAATTATCCTTCCCTTGGACGGTTCTCTCCTTTACCCTCAATCCCATTATGTAAATTATGTTACTACTGTAATAATATTACAATATCTGTATTTCAAATACACTTAATCACAAACCTACTTCAACTTAACCTATGATACCAATGGAGAAGCGAAGGGAACCTCCTCGTCTCACACTTTTCAAAAAGGCAATGATTCGAAAACGAATCGAGATGACAAATATGATGATGCAACTTATCTACATTGTATCTTATATTTATTTACACCCTGTTTGAGCCTTCTTTACCTTTATAATATAATTATATATAATTAATATCGTAGTTATAAGGTAGTAAACGTGATAATATGTCAATATAATTATAAAATAAATGGAGTGCGATAATTTAAAATATATTAGTTAGTGTTTAAAATAGTGTTCTGTAAATTATTGTCATTTAAAGAAAACGTAAATTTTGAGGCAAGTAAATTGTTCCATAAATTTAATCTTTTTAGGGTCAATTATTGTGACTGTATTCTAAAATTTGACATCAATAATTTTAATCAAGCATTTTTAACTTGAAGTTTCTTGTATAACCTCTGCTTACTTTTTGTCTGTATTTATTGTTTATCTTTTTCTTTTTCTATTATTAATATTAATATTGATGATTTTTTAAATTTATTGTTCTTGTTAATAATAATAATAATAATAATAATAATAATAATAATAATAATATTTATTCAGTTAGCAATTTACAGAGTTGGTACCACATAGTTTGTTACAAATATGACATGTACCAGCCTTGCATAATTCCAACTAAGGATAGCCCAATAAGGCCGTTAGGCGTATTTCCATTGGGGTCCTTGTGGGATTAGGTTAGCTGGGGAAAATGGGGAGGATAAAGAAATAGATACTTTAGAGAAAGTATTTCTAGGGGGTTATTTTAAGATACCTTACATCCTATAGTAAATATCAGTAATCCGTAATCAGTAATCATTTCAGTTTGGTTTGTCTATCTCTTATGTCGCATTTAGTAGTAGACATAAGCTTGGTGCTCCCTTCTCGCAGCTGTCCGGTTCAGGTGTTCCTTCAGGCTACGTCTGAAGGAATACAGTGTTCTCTTTTCA
This sequence comes from Lithodes maja, assembly GCA_037953745.1. Classification (NCBI taxonomy): domain Eukaryota; kingdom Metazoa; phylum Arthropoda; class Malacostraca; order Decapoda; family Lithodidae; genus Lithodes; species Lithodes maja. The sequence continues at coordinate 56,491 of JBAKBP010012190.1, read as the reverse complement.
CGGACTGACTGGGGTAGGTCGTTCCAGTCTTTGATGGCGGTGAAGAAGAATGTTTGCTTACCCTGTCCTTGGATTCTCGGGACCTTAAAATTAAACATCCTGTTTCTTGTATTATGTCCACTCCTCTCATTTGCTTTAACAAAATCATTCTTTAGGTACTCTGGAGCTCTGTCATAGAAAATTTTGAAGGCATTAGTGAGCCTGATTTGTTTGGCCCTGTCAGCGACATTGAGCATACCTAGTGACTGAAGTTGTTCCTGGCCAACATGTGATCTGGGTCCTAGGTTCAGCATGAACCTAACCATTTTATTTTGAGTGACCTGAAGTTTGTGCTGTGCTGATTTAGATGATGCAGAGTACCAGGATGACACAGAATAGTCAAAATGACATTGAACAAGCGCTTGGCAGAGGGTCTTTTTGGTCGCCGCGGGCAAGCATCCCACCTGTCTATACAGGTATTTTATACGTGCTCTACACTTACTCAGGATAGATTCCAAAATTGTTTCACCTGACAAACTCGCGTCCAGTTTTAGTCCGAGATATTTAACTTGTGACACTGTTGTTATAGGAATATCATTACAGTTGACCGAGAAGCCCACAATGTCTTTCAGTTTGCGTTTTGTTCCACATAAGATGGCTTCCGTCTTGCCCAGGTGAAGAGATAGTCTATTGTCCACTAGCCATTCACTACATGATTCTAGTTCTTTGGAAAGTGAAGCGGCAATACTTATTGGGTCTTTTCCTGAAACCAGGAGCACGCTGTCGTCTGCATACAGTAATAATTTACATGAGACGCTCAGTTCCATGTCGTTCACATAACAGAGAAAGAGTAAGGGACCAAGGATGCTTCCCTGCGGGACCCCACAGTTAATTGGCATAGGATCAGATATATTATCATCAATTTTGACTCTTTGGGTTCTACCACTAAGATAAGATTTAAACCAGTTCACAGATCCTATGCCCATTGCTTGTAGTTTATTACATAGGATATCATGGTCTACTGTGTCAAACGCTTTTTGTAGATCAAGAAGAACCATACCGGTGTAGTTACCTTTAGACATTTCTTTACGAATGTGATCCGTTAAGTGGATGAGACAGGAGTCTGTCGAGTACATGCATCTGAAACCTGATTGAAACTTATAGAATAGATCATTTTGTTTGAGGTAGTGTTCAATTTGGGTGTATACCGCTCTTTCAAGGATTTTAGATACAATACATAATATGCTAACTGGTCTGTAGTTACCAACTTCTAGTTTATTTCCTTTCTTGAATAGAGGGGTTACAATAGCTTCCTTCAGTTCAGCAGGTACAGTGTTGGTGTTAATTGACAAGTTGATGATGTGAGTTAGGGGGCCTGCTATACCAATGGCTCCATCTCGTAGAAATTTGGCAGGAATTTTGTCTGGTCCTGTGCTTTTATGTACATTTAGGTTAGACAGCTCGTCAAAAGTGTATTTTGGTGTAACATTTTGCAATCCAAATGTGTTTGGGTGTATGTCTTTATCTCTGTAGAAATTTCGAAAGGTGGCCGTTGTTGTCGTGTATTTATTGAGAGGTTGAGGTAGGTTCTGTGCAAGTGTGTTTGCTATGGAGGTGAAGAAGGAGTTGAAGTAGGTTGAAATTTGTCGTTTATCGTGGCAAATCTGATCATTAATGGTGAGAGCAATATTAGTGTTAGACGAATCCCTTGTCTTGTTGCTGTAGCCTGTTGTTTTTAGGTGCCTCCATAGTTTCTTTGGGTTATTCTGATATTCCTCTGCCTTATTGTGAAAATAATTAGTTTTCGCTGATTTTATTTTCCTACTTAGTTTATTCCTGGCCCTGTTGAACTCATGTTTCAGACCTTGATCCTGTCTATGTTTCGCTAGCCTTTTTAACAGATTGTCTCTGTGTTCCAGATGGTGTAGTATGTCATTGTTGATCCATGGGTCTGACCTTGCTTTAATTCGTATGTCTTTCAGAGGAGCTATTTCGTCTAGAATGTTTGTGATGATGGTTCTGAAGCCAACCCATGCGTCATTAACGTTTGTACTTCCAAACACTGGAGACCAGTCTGTATTCCATAAAATGTCCAGAAATGTTTCTTTATTGTAGTTTCTGAGTGACCTTGTTTTGATAATCTTGTGATTCTCTAGGGTAATTTTTGTGGTTTTTCGTGTGCAATATGTGACGAAGTGATCACTTATCCCAGTCTGTATAACCCCTGATTGGGATATTTTGTCCTCTCTGTTACAGTTTATGTGGTCTATTATTGTGGCAGTGTTCTCAGAGATACGTGTGGGGGTTGTGATGAGTTGTTTATGATTGTGCATTGTCAGTATATGCCTATATTCTCGTACAAGCCTATCATTTCGTTGTTTGTAACACAGGTTAAAATCCCCTAGTATGATGGATTCATTCCGAGGGTCTAGCGATGACAACGTTCGTTCAAATTTGGTCAAGAATTGTGTGTCGTCTGGTGGCCTATAGCATACCCCAATTGTGATGGGTCTTGTCCTCGGCAGGCGTAGATCGATCCACAGAGCTTCGTGATTTTCTACATGGAGGTCGGTCCTGGTTGTGTGTGTGAGGTTGTTTTTTACATACAGACATACTCCTCCCCCATGCCTATTGCGATCATTCCTAACCATGTTGAAACCTTGAATGTTTATTTCACCATCGTTTATACTTGAATCCAGCCAGGTTTCTGTGATTGCAATTATTGAAGCTTTGGTCTTATTAGCTAACAAGTTTATTTCTGACAATTTATGGTACATTGATCTGGCGTTAATGTGGATAAGATGGAGCCCTTTGTTGGTGAACACTCTGTTAAAAAGAGTACTCTTTGTTTAAATCTGTTGTTACTTCATATTTTGCAATTATTTGTCTTTATATTATATGTATTCATTGTCGATAGTATCAATTGCTTACTTTTGCGATTTCCTTAATTTATTTGTGCTATAAATGTAGGTTATTTGTAGGGTAGTTATTGATAGGGGTCACTTGAGGCATGCTATGCTTACAGGTACCTACCCGATAGCACTATCGTTAGTGAGTGCTGTACTGTATTTTATATATTATTTTGTAATAGTATAGATATCTTATCAATATTTGTATTTTGTACTGTTATGCCCTGTTTTTCTACAGGTTTAACTTGGGTAATGTGAGTTCTAATTGACTGGGTATATAAGGCTGCATGCACAATACAAGATATGAGGAATAGAGAACACAAAGAAACACATGGTAGCAAGTTACACGATCACGTTTATTGATATACCACTGCAGAATACTTGTGTAAGACAATATAATAGAATCGAACAACACTAGCATAAGTGGATCTGGATGGAGCCTAGTCTCCCACTTCCAACGTTCAGGTATTAATCTTCTGATCACTGGCTTTGATTTAACAGGTTTATATACCGAAGACCATCAATGTTACTTATAGATTCATATTCACTGTTAGATTTATTACTGGTAGCTCTGGTGCACAAGTAGTAGTTCACAGACTAGATTAGGCACGCGTATTTTAGAGCACGGGAATTCTAGTAACCTCAGGGGGTACTGATCTAAGTTTTATATCCTTGTTTCAGAAATACATAGAACGCAAATCAGTGGGCGAACGTTAGATATCACTAGAGTTTTAATATCTGAATAAGGTAATTACGAGAGTCAAGGTCGCCTGTTAATTAAAGAGCACTGATCGCTTAGTACGTCCCAAATGGAATGGTTAAGTATGAATTACACTGGGCAAGGTCTTAGCCACTTCGTAAAAATATTAATTAGTGAAATCTCTAAACAGCACAGTAATATGTAGTACTGCTAAAGAGAATCTTGGGTAGTATCTGATGGGTCTGGTCCTGGTTATCTTGCGTCCATGATGTTGGGGGCTAACGACTGGTTCCGCGGCCGTCCAGGGGGGCCATATGTGTGAAGTTCTTAAATACGTGGGCAGGTCCTTCTATCCAAATCTGCCACGGAGTCTGCCGGCTCTGGGATCTCACTCCGGAACAACACAAGGGCAGAGCTAGAAGTTAACTGCAGGGTAGTGACCCCTGGTTGGTGTCTAGCTTTCAACTGATTTGACTGGGGGCGGGAGTTAGATTTATAGGCTCGGTTCTGGACCCTGTAGACAGTAGGGATCTCGAGTCTTATGAACTTAATTGAGCTCTCAATAGAAATGGAGACTAGGTAAGATGGTATTTACTGTTGTGGCACAGGGCTATAGGAAGCCTTTATATTTTCATATAACTGAGCCTTAGTAAGAGGTACTATTTTGGCTATACTGGACGTATTTAGGGGAGAGAGACTGGATCTACTTTGCGAGGAGGATGGGGACAGCTGTGATAGGAACGTCTCTCTAGATTGTTCAATCTTCATTCTATGGTATAGCTGAGGTGCTAATTTAGTGATCAGAGCATGCAAGAAAGGTAAATGGTTTATTGTGAGTTAATAGAGGTTAGTAAAGGTGTTAGTCATTCATGGTTAGTTCATTGATAGGAAGAATTCCTGTGCTACCTGGCAATGACTCGAAAGTCAAAACAGGGGCCAGGTATACCTCCGCGGGGGTGGGGGTCTCCCTCCTCGGGTGGGCAAAAAGGGGGAGCTGGGCGCCCTCTCTCTGTGATCGTCATCCGGCGGCTGTGGCTAGGGGCTTGCCATATCACCAGTGTTTGTAATAACCCTCTGTGTATGAGACAGATGTGGGTGTCTTTAATACCAAAACCGAAGGTGCCTTAGCTAGCTGGTTTTACTCGGCTGGTTGTTAATTGTAGGGTTTGCTGGATGTGGTGGAGACTGGGTTGCTAACTCTGCCACATTTATCTGGAAGTATGGCAATAGAAGTTAGTACTGGCGGGGCGGCTAGCCTCGCACCGACGACCATTGGGTGCAGGGTTGTGAATGTGTTGTAAGAGAATAGATGGCATGCAAGGGGCTAGTAAAGTTCTAATGTTGTTCTGGCCTACTAAGTGAAGGTAGGCTGGATAGGAGTATATATATATAAAAGGTTGGAGAGCGTTAGCAACGGACAATTCAAGGATCTTCAAGAGGTATGAGAGAGAGGCTAGGTCGGACAAGAGTCGAGAAGCGCGGGAATTCTTAATGAGAGGGGGGGAGAGTTCAAGGGCTACAGGGAAATTTTGCCCCTAAGGTCCCTGGGCGTGGGGGTGGCATTAGGCTACAATTGATATGGAAGTTTGAAAAAGGCAGTAGAATACGTTAGCCAAAATATGCTACCGGGGAATGCAACTATGGGGTGGTATATGACTATGGAAAAGATAGAGTTATGTGATCAGTCCGAGGGTTATGGATACTATTAGTTGGCCCTGGGAACTGCGTTTTCTATTAAATATAAATATAAATACCAACAACAGCGGCAGTTCGTAGGGGTACTTAGTTATTGTTTCGGGGTACTTATGACAGATACTGGTAACCAGGTTATCTTATACAATCTCTGGTTGGGGTAAGAGGTGTAATACACGAAGTAAATTGGCGTAGTGTGGGCTGTGGATACGAAGGAGGCAAGGGGAAGACGTATGACAATTGTGGAAAGTAAATGGAAAAAGGTGACGGATAAACATACTTAACCTAAGGATTGCATACATAGATTTATGGGGCGATGGGTCTTCAGAAGCTTAGTCTGGCAAGACAAGATGTTAGGGAATGTTAATATTAATACTTAGTTACTAGAGGAACAATGCAAGGGGCGACTGAGCACGGGTTACATATATCTATACTCGTCATGGAAAATGATATACGAGGTCTAGGGACAATCGTGGGTGTTTTAACTTCTAAAATATATAACATCTACTTCTCGGATGTAAGAACATACATAGATATAATTATGGCTGTCTGATGTGTTGGCATTGGCTCAACGTCGGGACAGGGCATGGGTGTTTTTAATATGAATGTATATTCCTATTCATCATCTTTGTAGTTAGGAGTGTAGGACACGAGGGGGTTAGTGTACGTGAGGTGTGGAAAAATGGTCAGTTTAGAAAAGGTAAAAGGGTACGGCCATGAGCTGCTTAGCCCTGCGGGCTTGGGCCTGTCTGAAATGGCTGGCTCGGTCAGCTGGTCCTTTCGTTCTGTGGACCTTTCTTCCGGGTGTTTCTGTGTGGTGTTCGCTCGTGGCTTCTGTGGTGGGCTTCTTGTTCTGGGGCATTTTATGTACTATTGTTAATGTCTTGTCATGTTGCAAATTTGATTTTAAATAATATTTTGACATTTAACATGTAGTTTCTTTATTCATGCAGAGTTTAGTAAAAATTTGCCAGAACGTCCCGGACTTCCCAAACTTGACTACTTCCTTTAACGTGACGATAGTGCGTTGTTATATGTGCGATTAGTTTGCTTGGGAAACAGATTAACTTGCTCATGTAGTAATGTACACCCTATGTGGTGGATTGTGTTCTTTTATTTAATAATTTTCATTTTAGTAAGCGTTGTTTCCACATAGCGATTTTGATAATTTAATTTGACTTTATATTGTCCTTGTCCCAATTTTGGTTTGTTTGGTTTGCAGGTTTTGCATTTTAATTTATTAGGTAACTAATTTATTTTTTTCAAGATAATTTTAAAAATCATCCACGTAATAATTGGGCTACAGTTATTAAAAAGTACAAAAACGTAACATTGATCACTCATAGGCCTTCACCTTCGAAGGAGGCAAAACACATGAAGTCAATGATGATTATCCAGAAACATTAGATTATAGATTACTTGATCTTGTATATATTGTAATCAAAGGAAGTGTCTTCTTTACCCCCTTCTCCCTCATGTTTAGCCTCATTAGTTTTGATATTTGTAGACGTTTGCCCCATTAAATTGGCGAGTTTAAGAACTTTTGCCCCATTTCTTTGTCAATATTAAGACCCTTCGTGCCATTTAGGTGTAGATTTGTTTCCGGCAAGTGAAAGCAAGCCTGCAATTTAACCTTACGTAGATATTGGACGCATGCCAGTATGACCTCTATTTCCAGATCACTACCGACGTGGGTCAGACCTCAATGTCCGAATAGCCCTCTGACAGATCCGGATCCGGCGTGATCGCTAGTACAAGGCTCTCTTCAAAGTTATAGTACTTGATACCCTGATTTGCCCAGAATTTTTCGAGTCTCCTTTCAAATGATTTTACATTGTGAGCTTGTACTACTCTCCTGGGAAGACTATTCCACACACTGATCACTCTTATAAGAGTGATCATTACAATACATCTATAGATGTAATGTATTCTGGCGAAGCGTCGTTCGATATCTTGGTTTGAAGATCTGCAAGCTGTTACCCCATGTTGGGCTGTTCCTCATTCAAAATTTGATGTTGATTTCTGTCATATATCTCTGGTTCATAATCTTGTATACTTCGATCATATCACCACGTAGTCTACGTACGGTAGGCCTACACCATCGTTGGAAGATCCAGTCTCCTCAGCCGCTCTTCATAACTAAGACTTCCAAGTCCTGGCACCATCTTGGAGGCTCTATGCAGTACATTTTCCACTGTCCTGATGTCTCTCTTTTTGTGTGGTGCCCAGACCGACTGAGTGTACTCCAGGTGGGGGTGTAGGTTCCATGTCATCTCAACCAGTAGACCATTTCAACCAGTAGCTCTCAACCAGTGCCAAATCAACCAAGACCAACCAAACCAGTGCCAAAATATAGTACTAACCTAACCTAACCGTATTGGTTGATTTGGTACTGGTTGAGAGTTACTGGTTGAAATGGTCTAATGGTTGAGTTGACCGGTCACCGGGGGTGTAGCCTACAATAGATTTAAAGAGTCCTAAATGTTGGCACATATAAGTATTCGAAAGTCCTCCATATCATAACCATAATTCTGTTGGCCTTATTTACTTTCTCTTGGATGTGTTTTTCGAACGTAAGTCTCTCATCAGTTGTCACTCCAATTTTAAGGTCTTTCTCCTTTCACCACTGCAATAGTACCTTCATCTCCTCCCTGCATATGGTATTGCGTTTCTCTTGTTTGTCTATGGCCACCATGTATCTTCATATATTTGCACTTCTCGGGGTGGAATGACATTAACCATTTTCTAGACCATTCTTGCAACGAATTCAGATCTTGGAGAATATCCCCGTCTACTTCAGTGTTTAATTGATTCCTCTGTAAATCTTTGTATCATCAACAAACAAATATATGTCCGACTGTACACACTCAGGCATATCGTTGATGTAGAGTGTCCAAGAATGCTTCCCTGTGGTATCCCACTCCAGACTTCTCTCCATCTAGAAAGGGTTCCATTGATCTGAACTCTTAATTTGCTTCCTCCCCATCAGAAATGCAGTGATCCATTTGTGAATGTTACCAGTTACTCCATACTCCTCCAACTTCTTCAGTAGACGCTGATGATCGAGGCACCTTGCCAAACGCTTTCTGGAAATCCATGTATATTACATCTGTTTCACCACCTTCATTTATAGTCTTATTTGTCCAGTTATCGACCACATGTAGGCCTAACAGTTGCAGAACAGTAGATCTCCCTGACATGAACCCAAATTGTTTATCTGAGATCAGTCCATTATGTGAAATATGACTCGGTTTCTACCGTTTGTCATCGAGACATATGGTAAGTAATGTGTGGGTAAAGTAAAATAATACCCAGTTTAATGTATTTTTCTTAGGTAATGTGGTGCTGAAGTAAAATAATACCCAATTTAATGGGTACATCCAAAAAGGATGTAAGCTTGGGAGACGATGCACAGAATTCCACCCAAATATGTGCAGACAGTCCCTTCACAAACGTGAGTGTTCCAAAACAAATTGTAAATACCTACATGTAAAGGGCACCAAAAGACCTCAAGAAAATAAGGAGCCAGCATCAGAATGCCCAGTTACTCCACCACCAATGAAGGCACCCAAGAATAACACTCGCCAGCGAGGAAGCCACCACCACCACCAGGTACCAGTAACCTCAACCCCACAACCACCACCGCCAACTTGGACCCCAGTCACTGAAAACCAAACTCCAGGACAAGCTGAAAAAACTACTTTTTTAGAGAACCTTCTAGAAAAGCTCCTGGTAATGGAGAACCAATCCCAGTCCATGATGCGCCAATTCATGGAGCGGACAGACAGACTGGAGATGAGGAACAAAGGCATCTTCGGATTCCACTAACCAATTTATACACAGGGAACATCAGGGGCCTATACCCAAGAAATAACCAATCAAAGGTCCCTATGTTAAAAGAAATGGCATTAAAAGAAAATGTGGCCTTTCTCACCTTAACAGAAACCCACTTAAATGAAAACCATCTAGATGCAGAGATTAATATGCAAAACTATACCCTATTCAGAAGTGATAGACAAGGGAGGAGCCATGGTGGAGTAGCAGCATACATCGGGGAGGACATAGCCGAAGGTGCCAAAACACTACATTCCTTCTCCAACGGCACCACGGAATTGCTCTCTGTTTATGTGACAAAGCTAAATCTAATCCTTATCACCATATATAGGCCACCCAACACCAATCTAGATCTCTTCAGAAAAATCCTAGGAAAGTTGCAAAATACCCTGGACAACCCCCCAAATCTAACCACTGAGGTACTGATCACAGGTGACCTAAATTTTCCATTCATATCATGGCCAACAATGAACATCAGCAGCGGCCCAACAATGGACGACAAACACCAGGCAGAAGAGTTCATCTACTTAATTGAAAACAACTTCCTAACCCAATTTGTAACCGAACCCACCAGAGGAAACAATATCCTAGATCTTATACTCAGTAATAATTTCAACCTCATACATTCATACGAACTAGAGAGTACGATAATGTCCGACCACAAACTGATCCTATCAAAGGCCAACATAAATACCAACATCTCCCCAAGTGTGCTCCCACCACCTGATGCACTACTGGTACCGGAAATCTCCCTCACCAACCTGAACTTCCATAGCCCAGATATAAACTGGGACACCATTAAAGAAGAACTGGGGCGACACGACTGGTACAGTACTTTTAGGGGAAAAAATGCTGAAGAAATATTCAATATTTTTTTAAGCGCTTGCCAACAGATCTGCAGTAGAAATATACCGAAGAAAATCCCAAGACATGAAAGAAGGAAGAGACAGATCCCCCGGGACAGAAAAATCCTACTGAGAAAGAGGAGCAACCTAAACAAAAGGTTACATAGAGCCAGTTTTGCACCAGCGAGCGAAAGAATAAAAGAACAAATCTGTGACATCGAAACCAAACTTCTCCGTTCCCATGACACTCAGCGAACAAGAGATGAACAAAAAGCGGTTTCACATATCAAAACAAACTCAAAGTTCTTTTTTAGCTATGCAAAAAAGAAACTAAGAAATATGTCAACAATTGGCCCACTCGAAAAGACCAATGGAGAACTTGACGGAGATCCAAAAAACATGGCACAAATACTAAGCAAGCAATATGAGGACACTTTCAGCCAACCGGACAAGAACAAAATAGTGGAAAACCCAACCAACTTTTTCTCGGAGCCCACCCCAACAGCCCGACAAGAACAAATCCCATCTGTAGAAATTTCGAGGAAAGACATCACAACAGCCATTGACTGCATAGCATCAAACTCGGCAGCCGGACCTGATGGATTCCACACACTTTTCTTGAAAAACTGCAAAGACCAACTAGCAACACCCCTACAACTACTGTGGTCAGAATCCTTAAATTCTGGCTTGATACCATCAGCACTCAAAGTGGGAATAATTACCCCTATACATAAAGGAGGCAGCAAAGGGTCACCCAAACAGTATAGACCAGTGGTGTTAACTTCCCACCTGATAAAAATCTTCGAACGGGTCCTGCGTGACAGAATGACTGAACACCTAGAAAAAACCGGTGCTTTCAACGAGGGACAGCATGGATTTAGGAGGGGGCGATCCTGCCTCTCCCAATTACTACTCCATTATGAATCCATTCTAGAAGAAATGCAGGATGGGAACAATGCTGACGTGATCTACCTGGACTTCGCGAAAGCATTCGACAAGGTAGATCACAGGATCCTCCTCCACAAGCTAAGATCTCACGGGATATCTGGGAAAGTAGGACACTGGATCCACAGTTTCCTTAAGGACAGGACCCAAAGAGTGACAGTACAGGGGGCCCTATCAGACCCTAGTAAAGTGGTCAGCGGTGTACCTCAAGGCACTGTACTGGGTCCTCTCCTCTTCCTCATAATGGTTGGCGACATCGATGCCGGCCTAAGACACTCATCAGCCACTTCATTCGCCGACGACACGAGGATAAAGAGGCAGATAGAGACCGAGGAAGATACCAGACTACTCCAACAAGACCTAGAAAGAGTCGTAAGCTGGGCAAAAAATAATAACATGGCTCTCAACGGAGAAAAGTTTGAACTCTTAAGGTATGGGGGCAAAGAAATTATCAAAAGCTCGACCCACTACCAATGTGATCAACAATTAATACCGGCCAAAGACCACACTAAGGATCTTGGGGTATACATGAGTAATGATGCCACCTTCTCCTACCATTACTCCAAAATCACTCTAGCAGCACGACAACTTTCAGGATGGATCCTTAGGACCTTCAACACAAGAGAAAGGGTGTGTATGCTGACCTTGTGGAAATCTCTGGTGCAGCCCAAACTCGAATATTGCTGTCAGTTGTGGTCCCCACACAAATCAACAGACATAGCAAAGATCGAGGCATTACAGAGAACTTTCACAAGCAGAATTTCAGGAGTCAACCACCTAAATTACTGGGAAAGGCTCAAAGAACTGGGGCTTTACTCTCTCCAACGTAGACGAGAGATACATTGTAATTTACGTATGGAAGATACTAGAAGGAAGGGTTCCAAATGTGGGATTGGTTGAAAACGCAAATCCAAGAAGAGGACGCCTATGCTACGTCAGAAGCACTCAAGCCTCCACACAGCGAATGAAGACGCTAGTTCACCACAGCTTCCAACACAACGGGACCCGACTCTTCAACAGCATCCCTAGAGAGCTTAGGGATCTAACTGGTGTAACCGTTGACACCTTTAAACACAAACTAGACAAGTGGCTGGTTAGAATCCCAGACCAGCCACCAACACCAGGCTACCCAGGCTCCAACAACAGTCTCCCATCAAGAGTCCAAGACCCAGAGATGAGGAGGGGAGCGCTGCCCGGAACATGCGGAGGTCCACCTTAGCTGCGTCGCTCCCAGACGGAATTCTTCAAAGGTAATCAAAGGTAATGATTACTAAAATGAGCGCCGGTTTAAATACCCGTCCGCCGCTAAAACCTTCGAGAAAAAACCGAGGCTGGGAAGTAAACATGGCGGTGGTAGGGTGCCTTCGTTCCCTTTTGTTTACCTCTTTTACACACACCAGAACCCACTACAGCCGCCATGTCCGCTTCCTGAGGACACACAGGAGTAGTTTATATATATTGTGTCCCTCAGCGGCTAAATATGGTGGTTGTGAAGCCTGGAATATAGGTTAGTATAGGCAGCATGGATCTCTGTCTGTCTGTCGTCTGCTCTCCTTGTTACCGGGCCTAGCCTATTACGAAACCAGTATTTATTTGTTTTACCTTACTTTCGATCGCCCTTTAGATAGTATCATTTTAAGTTAGGTTATTATGTAGTGTGATTATATATTCGAATACAAAATCAGGGTTTTATTTAGCCTAGACTAGCCTATAGCCTATATCCATTATCCTAGGTCTAGGCCTAATTATTTTCACATTTTGTCTTAAATTTTACCCAATTTACCGTAACATACGCAAATCTGTTGGGATAAATGTAGGGAATAGGCTCGCACCCTTATTTTTCCTGTTTTTTCCTCCAGATTTTGAGAAATTAGTGTTTTCATGGTTTTAGGATAGTTAAAATTCCGGATTTTTTTTATTTTAATAGCCTAGCCTACCACAAATTTTCCGAGTGTTTTTTATAAAAGAAATTGTTCATTTGCAATGAACTAGGCTATAACTATAACTATATATATATTTTTTTAATATTAGTTTAACCAGACCACTGAGCTCCATAAAAGAACTCTCATAGGGCTGGCCCGAAGGATTCACTTACACTTTGTTACACTTTGTTGTATTCTGTCCGTTAGTGACACAGTTGAGCTGGGGCTGCACTGCGACCAGGCAGCTCCCTTTCTTCCACTCTCCATTCTAGAAGTCGGTTGGAGTTGGTGCTGGGGGTATCCTGGTGTTGGTGGCCGGTCCAGTATTTTGGCCAGCCACATGTACAAGTGTTTCTTGAAGGTGTCTGGAGACACCCCGGTCATGTTCCTGAGAGGGGCTGGTATACAGTTGAACAGTCTGGTTCCGTTGTATGTAAAGCTGTGATGGATCAGGGATTTGATTTTCGATCAAGATATAGAACTAAACGAGTCAAGATAGATAGGGAAGGGCAGTAGGGGAACAAATCGAGGAAGGTGAAGACACACAGACATTTCTCGCCACTTCATCAGTTCAGCCGGACCACATGAGCTCCACATCCGAGCTCTTATAGGGCAGGGCCGAAGGACGAGGCAAAAACTGCTACACCGCAACACCAACCAAGAACTGATCAGGGCGAAGAATGAAAGATCAGGTCGAAGGTCCAAAAAATCACATCGAGAAGCAAAAAACGCATTACCGAAGGGAATCAAGTCAGTTTGGCCACATCAGCAACCGAAGAGACAAACGGGTCAGGAGTCAACCACCTAGCCAGGCCAGGGAGACATGAGATATAGGCTGCCCGAGGACAGCCGGATGGGACAGAATAAGAATAGAAGGGGAAAAACATAGAATGAGGAAAGAAAAACTACTCAAAATTAGTCAAGCTGAGGACGAAAGCTCGAGGGGAGATAGGAAGGAAAATGACCACAACCATCCCCCATCAAGCCCCTGTCGCCGGCCCCGAAGCCCCCCAACCGCGTCAAGGAGAGTAGTAACAGGGGGGACTATAACTATATAAATCCAAGGTTAGAGATGTAATTGGTCCCCTTAAAACTTCGATAGGAGAAATGACAGAAAATGATTTAGAAATGTGCAGTACATTAAATAGTCAATTTCTTTCCGTTTTCACTAATGAAAATTTGGCACAGTTTCCAGAAGTCCGTAAGGTATACAGCGATAGTATAGAAAATAGGTTAAGTACGGTTACTATAAGTAGAAATGATGTGCTTAAGGAAATTGACAGACTGAAACCTCATAAATCGCCTGGTCCTGATGAGGTATATGCTAGAGTATTAAATAATTAAAAGAATGCAGAGATGAGTTAAGTTACCCATTAACATTTCTATTTAACAAGTCATTAGAAACAGGTATAGTTCCAGAAGCTTGGAAGCTTGCAAATGTAGTTCCGATCTTCAAAAAAGGTGATAAATCAATAGCATCCAATTACCGTCCCATTAGTCTCACTTCAATCATAGGAAAGCTACTAGAGTCAATTATTGCTAGGAAAATGAGAAACCACTTAGAAAAATTTAACTTAATCAATTCTTCTCAGCATGGATTCACTCAGGGACGGTCTTGCCTTACTAATTTGCTTAGTTTTTTCTCAGAGGTATATGAAGCAGTAGATAATGACAAGTCATATGATATTATATATTTAGATTTCAGTAAAGCTTTCGACAGAGTCCCTCATGAGAGATTGATGAGAAAGGTTGAGGCACATGGAATAGGTGGGGCGTTGTTAAGATGGATTAGGTCATGGCTAATTGGTAGGAAGCAGAGAGTCAGCATAAATGGTACCAAGTCAGAATGGGGAGCAGTCAAAAGTGGTGTCCCCCAGGGATCGGTATTAGGTCCCCTGTTGTTTCTTATATACATAAATGACCTAGATTTAGGTATAACTAGTAGAATAAGTAAATTCGCAGACGATACTAAAATAGGGAGATCAATTGATTCAGATAGCGATGTAGAGTGCCTCCAAAGGGATCTAGATACCTTACATGAATGGTCAGTAAATTGGCAGATGAAGTTTAACATTGACAAATGCAAGGTATTAAAGATAGGGAAGATGCAAACAAACGTTAACCCGTGGAGCCCCGGCTAGTTTTGTAATGTTTGTTCACCAGAACCCGGCCGGTTTTCAATAAATGGTTTTATTCCAGAAACAATAGCGAATGGGTTAGGAATGAAGGAAAAACCACGAAAAACCGCTCAAAAAGCTTAAAAAATGGTCCTACAGAGCCCCCGAAAACGTATTTTACAAGAGTAAAAAATTGAAGGCAATTACCCCAAAAAAACAGGTTATTGCGCGCTCACGCGCACGCACGTGGACTTTGAGAGTTTTCAACCATCGGCACGGTTGCGTGGGATACGTACACAGTTCCCATACAAATCTGAGCCCTCTTGAGTGGCTACACCTGAGGTTACGGTCGGCGCAATTAGGGTGACGCGTCAGGTGCGTCTCTGGGGCTGTGCGTTACATACATCGCCGACGCGTCAGACGCGTCGCTGGGGCTGTACGGGTTAAATATAAACTAGCTAATTTAGAATTAGAAAATTCAGACTGCGAGAAAGATCTAGGTATGTTTGTTAGCAATGATTTGAAGCCTAGAAAACAGTGTATAAGCGTTCGTAATAAGGCAAACAGGATTCTCGGGTTCATCTCTAGGAGTGTGAGTAACAGAACTGCTGATGTTATCTTAAAACTTTACTTGTCATTAGTGAGACCCCATATGGATTATGCTGTCCAATTTTGGTGTCCTTATTACAGAATGGACATAGATTCATTGGAGAGAGTACAGCGTAGAATGACAAAAATGATCCATAATATTAGAAATCTTTCGTATGAAGAAAGGTTGAAGAAATTAGGTTTACATTCGTTAGAGAGACGCAGAGTTAGAGGGGATATGATAGAGGTGTTCAAGTGGGTTAGTGGGATTAACAAAGGGGACATGACAAATGTACTAAAGCTCAGTGATAGCGAAAGAACTCGTACCAATGGTTTCAAATTAGATAAATTTCGTTTCAGAAAAGATATAGGCAAATATTGGTTTGGTAACAGAGTTGTAGATGGGTGGAATGGACTACCAATCTGGGATCTAAAACTGTAGGGAGCTTTAAGATAAAATTGGATAAGCATATGGACGAGAGGGGTTGGGTGTGAAGGGGGATCAGCCGTTTTTTTTTTTTTTTTTTTTTTTTTTTTTTTTTTTTCTATATTCCAACTTACTTCCTCTCGGGCATAGGCTGAGAGCCTTAACATTCACCGCTTTACAATGAACAGTGAAGCCCGTGAGGTCTTGTTCCAGTGAGGTCTTGGGTTGGGCCAATCAGCACTCTGCAGACCTCCATAATCCTGCGTTAATCCCTAACCGTTTTGGTAAGATGATCCTCAGGGTATTAGAGTGTGGAGCCTATAACTGGGCTTTGTAATTGAATTGGGGTTGTGTGGGACAGGGATCTGCCTTGCTTAGGCCAATCGGCTTTCTGCAGACTCCCATTTTCTTATGTTCTTATATAGACCTACTCACAGATACTCACAGAAGATACCCGGGTAGGAGGCTGTTCAGCCTATGAGACCCGGCTCATAATTTATTTCATTATTTGGTGTGTGGCTTGGGTGGACGTGTCTTAATTTCTTAATTTTGGCTTTAAAATCATTGAACTTTAGCTCTTGGTCACCCCAAACTATATCTAATGCATTTTCAAATTTTAACACACTGTTCACACTTATCACTTCTTCAGGAAGGTCATTCCAGTTCTCCACCACTCTATTACTAAAAAAGTTCTTCCTGATGTTGAGTCTTGACCTCCTCTTAAACAATTTCTTGCTGTGTCCTCTGGTGCGATCATCCTCCTGCAGCGTGAAGAGTCCCCTACTCGCCTCCTCCTCATACATCCCTTGTAAGATTTTGTAAGTTTCTATCATTTCCCCTCTGGCTCTTCTATATGCCAACGTTGGTAAATTTAGCTTCCGAAGTCTCTCTTCATATGTTAAGTCCTTTAAAGATGGTACCAACTTAGTCGCTCTCCTTTGCACTTTTTCAATAGCCGTGATATCCTTAATTTTGTAGGGACTCCAGACAGGACTTGCATACTCCAGAATTGGTCTGACCAGGGCCACAAACAATGGTTTAAAAATGGTTTCATCCAGACTAACAATAGTACGACGAATAAGCCCCACAATCCTATTAGCACAGTTTATTTTTTCTGCCATATGCTTTTCAAAGGAAAGGTCATGATCAATTATAATTCCGAGATCCTTTTCTGCCGAGGTAAGCTTCATACTCCCATCCATACAATAATCTCCATCAGGCACCTCAGATTTTCCAATTCTCATTGTTTTACATTTGTCAGGATGGAACTTAAGGAGCCATTTGTCTGACCATCCCTTCAGCACAGTAATATCCTCCTGCAATCTTCTACAGTCCATAATGTTCTCGACCTTCCTAAATATTTTTGTGTCATCGGCGTAGAGAAATATGTCGCTATTATTTTCTGTAACCCCGGGCATATCGTTTATAAACATGACGAACAACAGAGGTCCAAGTACGGAGCCCTGCGGAACCCCACTTATGACATTTCTCCAACCCGACGTTTCACCATTAACTATAACTCTCTGCTGCCGTCCACGCAAAAACTATTTGATCCACCCTAAATATTTTGGCCCCAAATTGTACATCCTTATTTTTTCTATAAGTCTTCGGTGTGGTACCTTATCGAACGCCTTCATAAAATCGCAGTATGCAACATCCACAGCAAGTCCCTCGTCTAATGCCTCTGTCCACCTACCGATCACTTTGAGCATCTGTAGAGTTGTTGACCTTCCTGATATAAAACCAAACTGGTTTGGGCTGAACAAATTATTAACTTTCATATGGTGCATTACATTATCTTTAATAATAGATTCCATGATTTTGCCAATTATGCAAGTTAAACTCACCGGTCTGTAATTGCTTGGGTCACTACGATCTCCTTTTTTAAAAATTGCCGTGATGTTTGCCTTCTTCCATTCCTCTGGTTGTTGTTGTTGTTGTTCCCTAAGCTGCCTGGCCGAACAGCCCCGAGTCCCTGAGGAAGGCCACGGCCACGATCGGGCTTTCCCACAGAGCTCTCATTGAGTGTAGGTTGTGTTGTTGGCGTAAGTGGTTGTGTGAAATGCAGTCTTCTATGATGTGTTTAATGGTATGGGGTGCTGTGTTACATCCCGGGCAGGCGTCGACAACGGAGTCATCCAGTCTCTTCTGATAGCTCAGGAGAGCTGGATGGTGTCCGCATCTCAGCCTGGCCAGGTGGACTCTGTCCTCGCGAGGGAGGGAGGATTCGGAAGGATGGATTTCGGGAGGTCGTGCATGCAGCTGCGTGTTGTCTGTGAGTGAGTGGATGGATTGGCGAGAGATATGAGTATGGATGTGCTTCTGGAAGTTGGTTCGGGGTGGGCAGGGAGGGAGAGAGGACAATAATTGTGTGTGATACCGTGTGCTGGGTGTTGTTTTGATATTTCTTGGTGTCTGTGGGTGTGTTGCCATGTAGTTTAGTGGGTGGTCTTGGTTCGTGGAGGCTGCTGCCAGGAATTGAGTGCCTCTCATGTCCAGATGGTCTTTGACTTTGAGGATTTTGGTTTCTTGATGTAGATGATCTGTGGGTGCAGTAGCTGTGCAGCCTGTAATGATCTTCAGGGCTTTGTTTTGAATCGTCTGTAAGGTCTTATGATGTGTTTCAGCTAGGTTAGAAGCCCAGGCTGGGCTTGCGTATTCCATTACTGATCTTATGTATTGTTTATATACTGTGGTGGTAGTTTCTTTGTTGTGTCCAAATTTTGTGTGAGCAAGTGACCTGAGGGCGTTAAGTCTGGGTGTCAGTTTCTTTTTAATGTTTGTGGTGTGCTGTTTGAATGTCATATGAGTATCATATGTTACTCCTAGGATTTTGGGTGTGTGTGTATGTGTTAGGGGTGTGTTGTTTATGGTGAGTTGAGGGATGTATTCGTGTTCACCTGTCCAGCTTGTGAGCAGGGTTGCGGTGGATTTGGCTGGGGCTAGATTAAGTCTGTTTGTAGTGCACCAGCCATGTAGTGTGTTGAGATAGGGTTGAAGGAGATCTGTTGCTCTTCTTGGGTCATGGTGTGTGCATGTGAGTGTTATGTCATCTGCATAGGAGGCTAAGTTTATTTGGGGAGTATTGGGTGTAGTTATATCGTGCATGTACAGATTGAAGAGTGCGGGCGATAGGACGGATCCTTGTGGGACTCCGTTTGGAAAGTTTCTGATTTTTGATGACTGACCGGCAAAAGACACGTGTGCACATCTGCCTGCTAGGAAGTTGGCCAGCCACCTTTTTGTGTTGTTGTGCATGTTTGTGTTGTAGATTTTGTTTGTTAGGTTGTGGCGGGGGATGGCATCGAAGGCTTTACTAATGTCGAGTGTGGCTAATAGTGATCTGTGTGGTGGTCTAGCTGAGTTGATGCCGTCAAAAGCTCTTTGTGTAAGGTCTGTGAGAAGAGTGTTTGTGGAGTGCAGTGGTCTAAAGCCATGTTGTGTTGGAGCTAGGGGTAGGTCGGGTGTAATTAGTTGTAATACTAGGCGTTCCATGACTTTGGAGGGGGAGCAAAGGAGTGTGATGGGGCGGTGCGAGGAGGGTAGCGTGGGGTCTTTGTTGGGTTTGGGGAATGTGATGATGATACCATGCTTCCAAATGTCTGGTATTGTGTTGTGTGAATAGCTGTAGTTTGATATGTTAGTGAGTGTTTGTATGCCTTGTGGTCCCAGGTGTCTGAGGTGTATGTTGCTTATGTTGTCTAGGCCACAGGCGGGTGAGTGCTTGAGATTGTTGATGATATGCTTTGTCTGGTGATTGGTGAAGGGTGTATAGTCAGGGTCTGTGGGGAATTGTCTCTTACGTCGGATGACACGTCGGTCGTCTTTGTGAGGTTTTAGGTGGCTGACATGTGAGAAGTGATTGATGAGAGTGTTTGCTTGTTGTTTACATGAAGGAGTAGAGTCTGTTGTTGTGATTGCAGCATGTGATTGTGTTGTGTTGCTGTTGGAAAGTGTGATGCTGTTTAGTGTTTTGTAGAGTTTTTTGGGGTTTGTTTTGTGATCAAGTGTTTGTAGGAAGTTATTCTGGTAACTGCTGCTTACTGAAGGATAGATCAAAAACAATTCTGAGTGGTGTCCCTAATTGATCTGCCAATTCTTTTATAATTCTGCAGTTAATACCATCCGGCCCTGAAGATTTATTCCTTTTTAGGTCTGCGATTTTCTTTTTTATCTCTTCCTCACTCCATGCGATATCATCCAGCCTGGGTACCTGCTTTACCTCCACTTCCGGTACATCCACTGGAGGCTCTTCTGTAAAAACTTTACAATAAAAATCAGATAATACTTCGGCCTTTTCTCGATCTCCTGTGGTTTTTTCCAATTTCTGCTCATCCAAGTAAAGTTCTGGAATACAACACGCACTCTTGGTTTTTTATTGCACCGCTTTCCAGAATAATTTGGGGTTTTCTTTAACATTTCTAGCTATCATTTTATCCTGATTGACACTCTCCTTTCTGGTGGCTCCTCTTCCTTGGTTATTTACTCTTCGATATTCCATGTGCACTTTGTTATATTCTCCATCGTAATTCTCAACTCCCGAAGTTTTTATGAATTTCATTCGTTCCCAGAGTCTTCTTTTTTTCTTAATTTTTGACCGTAGCTTCCTGTTCATTGAGACTTTTTCATTAGCTCTACGTTCTTGTCCCGCTATAAACTTTCTTTTGGGTATACTTTTCTCGATAGCCTCCAAAAGTTTCAATTTGAATTTAGTGTTTATAATTAGTGTTTGTAATTAATTAGAAATCTCGGGAAAACCTATTTTCCCCATTAGGCCTATTGATCGATGTTGGGACACGCCCCCGATAGTGATTTGAAAAGACATTAGCCTAACCTAACTACCTTACCTAACCTAACCTAGTATTATGGGTGGGGACTGCTGCCCCCACACCCCCGCTGGTTGAGTACTAATCCCTTGGTAAAAAAAAAAAAAAAAATTGGCTGTCGATTATACGAAGGTGAAGAAGAAGTCGATGAAGTCTACGGTGTTTACTCTGCAATCTTCAGCTTTGATTGTACATTGATAATGGGAAAGTACTGTAGCCTATTGACAACCTTGTTACGAAAATTAAATTTTAGTACCATACTTATATATTAGGTTTTTCCGAGGGTTTAACACATTTTCATATGATCTTTAGAGCTATCGATAACTAGAAGTGAATGCCGGCTGATTCGGACCATGGCTGATTCGGCCCATATACTGTAGAGGCTGATTCGGACCACAGCATTGGCTGATTCGGACCATTCAGTGGCTGATTCGGACCGTTGTAATGTTTTGAACTATAAACTTATAAAATACACGACAATTCAACCACTATAAAAAAAAAAATCATTGGATTGGCGGCAACTTTTAATTGTCCTTGTCTCGCAACCATTAAATGGTTCAATTTGACCACTTGCGAGTTTTTTAGGCTATAAGGAAGTTTGGCCTGTAACCATCGATATTAAACACAAATACAGTAATTATGTAGGTTTATTATGGATAAATAGTATGTTGAATTTGGTTTTATGTATTAATTACTGTACTAAAACCGTATTATAGTGAGTTATTCTGCTAAATATCGATGTCTACAGCTCCAACTTCCTTACATAATAAAACTCGCAAGTTGTGAATTGACGATTTATTTTCGATTTAGACTATGTGGTGTACAGTTGAGGACAGGAATGTCTGACACTGACGAACCAGACTGGTTCAAATATCAATCCATCAAGCCATCGTTCATAGAACGAACTGGATGAGAGAACAACAACAATCTTGTTTTCTATATAAAGGGTTGATGACAAAGTGTCACTGTCAGTACAACATATTATTTAAGAAGTTTTATGTGGTTCAAGACGGCATTTCATCTTTGCCACGGGACAGCAGTTGTTTTTATTAGGAAAAGCCAATACTTGGTTTATTGACGAGACTTTTAAAGTAATCAAGTCTCCCATTTACCAACTCTTTGTCTATACACTCTTTTATCAAATCAGGGGATGACATGAAACAACTCTCATTGTGTTTTTGTGTGATGTCCGGGAAAGGAAGTAAAGATTACAAACCTGTTTTTAGGGTGATACTAGATATGCTTCCAGTGGATTATGTAGTGACTTCATTTGTAGTAGACTACGAAAAAGGTCAACTTTAATCATTAATCACAATCATAGTGTACAGTATATGTATATAAGCATTCCAGTTAGGTTTTATTGACAACTATATGTATTTAGGCTATAAGCAATTATTAATCAAAATCATACACAAAAATAATGTTTATTTATATCTACTCCTTCGATAAATTTATATATTATATAAACAGCATTATAGCCTACTATGTACGAAACCTAATAACAAGATTAATAAAACTACATTAAATCAAAATAATCATAATAATTTCATATGATAATGATCATGGTCCGAATGGGCCGAGTAAGCCTAGGACGAATATATTGTGGTCCGAATGAGCCTGGGCCGAATCAGCCATGGTCCGAATCAGCCGGCTACCCTAGAAGTACCGTATTGACAACCTTGTTACGAAAAAGACATTTTTAGTACCATACTTTTTTATTAAGTTTTGCCGAGGGTTAAAACAAATTTTCTTATGATCTTTAGAGCATATAGATTCAATATTTATCTTCAAATATATCAACAAAATTTGTGGTATTAAAATAACATTGAACCAAAATTCCCGGGTAGGCCAAGAACAAGGCAGAAGAACAACTCCTCGATTACGGGATTCCTGTCTCCTGGAATTATTTGTTTTCGCTCTTACCTTTCTCAGGGGACCTTACTGATGTGCGGATAAGTGCTACTTTCTCAGGGGACCTTACTGATGTGCGGATAAGTGCTACTTTCTCAGGGGACCTTACTGATGTGCGGATAAGTGCTACTTTCTCAGGGGACCTTACTGATGTGCGGATAAGTGCTACTTTCTCAGGGGACCTTACTGATGTGCGGATAAGTGCTACTTTCTCAGGGGACCTTACTGATGTGCGGATAAGTGCTACTTTCTCAGGGGACCTTACTGATGTGCGGATAAGTGCTACTTTCTCAGGGGACCTTACTGATGTGCGGATAAGTGCTACTTTCTCAGGGGACCTTACTGATGTGCGGATAAGTGCTACTTTCTCAGGGGACCTTACTGATATGCGGATAAGTGCTACTTTCTCAGGGGACCTTACTGATGTGCGGATAAGTGCTACTTTCTCAGGGGACCTTACTGATGTGCGGATAAGTGCTACTTTCTCAGGGGACCTTACTGATGTGCGGATAAGTGCTACTTTCTCAGGGGACCTTACTGATGTGCGGATAAGTGCTACTTTCTCAGGGGACCTTACTGATGTGCGGATAAGTGCTACTTTCTCAGGGGACCTTACTGATGTGCGGATAAGTGCTACTTTCTCAGGGGACCTTACTGATGTGCGGATAAGTGCTACTTTCTCAGGGGACCTTACTGATGTGCGGATAAGTGCTACTTTCTCAGGGGACCTTACTGATGTGCGGATAAGTGCTAGTGCTACTTTTCTTATTTTGTCAATTTGATTTTCACTCCCCTAGGCCTATAACATTTTCACTCCCCTAGGCCTATAACATTTTCACTCCCCTAGGCCTATAACATTTTCAGAGTTAGGCCTAGGCCTATTTTTGTACAGCCAGTCCAGGACACTTTGTTTATATTCTAGGCTCCACCAAGATGTTAAGTAGCCAATCAGAGTGGAGCTTCAACCTACAAGACGTCAGTACATTTTTATTGGTACTTTCCTGTTCTTGACAGCCAAAGTTGAAGATTGCAGAGTAGGCTAAACACCATAGACTTTATCTGTTTTTCTGTCAACGCCCGTCAATCTTTTATAGTTTTAATACCCAATCAGCGGGGGTGTGGGGGCAGCAGCCCCCACCCTTAACCTTAATAATTGGATAGGTTAGGCTAATGTCTTTTCAAAGTCCCTACTGTAGATTGTTCAACTGTTCAACTTGTCAAGGGCATCGGAATTACAATTAACAATGCAAATTCTAATAAGTAGGCTAGGCCTAGTGCTTTCTTCACTTTCTAGGCTAACAATATAATTCACATTTACAAACCATTAAAATACACAAATAACATCTAAAATAACAGGAGTTGTAGGCTAGTCGATAACAGGAAAGTGATAAAGTCTACGGGGTTTACTCTGCAATCTTCAGCTTTGGGCCTTTGGCTGTCGATAACAGGAAAGTACCTATAAAAATGGGTAGCATTCAAGGAGACTACAGCAGGACTCTTCTTCTTACCTCTGACCAGGTATAAGCTAGCCTAGTGTTTACTAGCCTATACCCCTTTGAAAGGACATTAGCCTAACCTAACAACCTTACCTAACCTATCCTAGTATTATGGGTGGGGGCTGCTGCCCCCACACCCCCGCTATTTGACACCTTTGACAGATTTTTGGTGTATTTTTCTGTGAAAAGGGTATTTTTTTCAATTTGTCGATAACGAAAATCCTCCATGCGGACTATATGGAGAAAAATATGGCGAATCTGTTGGTGCCTATTTTCCCTAATAAATTGTTTCTAATAAGGCGGATGTAGTGTCCTTGAAGATTATCTAAAAATGTACTGACATCTTGTAGGTGAAGCTCCACTCTGATTGGCCCTTCAAGGAGGCTAGAATGTAAACAAAGTGTCTTGGACTGGCTGTACAAAAATAACTGAAAATTTTATAGGGGAGTGGAAATCAAATTGACAAAATAAGAAAAGTAGCACTTATCCGCACATCAGTAAGGTCCCTTGAGTAGGCTAAGGTAAGAGCGAAAACAAATAATTCCATAAAACAGGAATCCCAATGTTATTTTAATACCACAAATTGGACAAGGTTGAGTTTATGCTAGCCTACAGGCTACATTACTATAATGAAGGTATTTTGATAATTACCGGTATATCATAGCCTACAGTCATACATACAGCTCTATGACTTATATATACATCATTCCTATAGGCTATACAGTAGGCCTATGTCATTACTGGACTGGCTCAAATTATATTTGTCATTGGCCTAGAGCCTAGACTTTTTGGATTAAATAAGGGTGGAACTTGGAAGCAATATAGGTGGCCATCTTCAATCATTGGAGTGAGTGGAGATCTATTTTCACCCTTTTCCACCATATTTAGGCTATAGTATTTTGCCATCCAATATAGGTTATAAAATGTATCAATCATCAATGCTAAGACCAGTAGGGGTCCCAGACTCCCAGGTTAGGTTAAGTTAATGACAGAATATGATTGGTAAGGATTGTGTTAGCGGGCGTACAATTGTCGCTTTGTTTATATAAGTTGTACATACATAACATACATAAAATAATTATAAGACTTAGTGCTCCACACATACGTGCAGTTTCAGTCTCTTGTCCTAATGGCGGCGTTCCAGGCAACCCTGTTAACCTGTTAAGCGCTAAATAGCCCTAGGAGCTAGGGTAGTTATTTGTGTATTTCTAGCCTTGGATTCTGACAGAATTCGTTATATTTACAATATAGACCATTATTTGTTTTCGGTATGCTTTTATTTTACATATATGATGTATATATGAACCTTCAAGAGTGCTAAAATAAGTGGGAAAAGCATTTGGGTGGTGAAAAACTAAGATATTGGCCACCCGGTCGTAATGTCAGGCGAGAGAGAGCTACAGTCAACCCTCCTCTCTCGCTGTCTGTGAGGTAACTGAGACAAGCGGGGCGGTGTGGGCTGGTGTCTGGGCGTTACATATCGATCTTTTCTGCAACCCACTTGTGCTACATTATCGCGGGAGAGAAAAATAACCGATAAATGATGATAATAAGAGGGAAAATAGGTGATAATTGAGGAGGGGAGGGAGGGGGGAATAAGGTGGGGAAGGAGGGGAGGGGGGTGGGTGAGATTTACATGGATGAGTACTGGAGGGGAATTATCTCACCTAGAGACAAATTTTTTTTTTTTGATAGGCCCTTTTTTTTTTTGGAAAGCTTTTTTTATGGTCCTGCTTCCGTGAGGCCTATCGCGTTCCCTATAGGAAGCCTTCCGTGAGGCCTATCGCGCTTGCCGGGTTAAGGGCTGCTTCACTTGTTAAGTTTTTGGATTTGAGATCAGCTCGTATAGTCCGATCCTAGGTCTTACTCGGTCCACCCCTTGGTGCAGCTCCCTCCACAATCACAGACCTGCATCTTTTCACCCAATTGTATTCATCCATTCTCTCCACATACTCACAGTTACGTTCGCGTCTAATTTGACAGCTATTTTTTACAAAATTATCCCACGGCCAGCTGTTATTTGCCCCCTGGGGATGGATGTAGTGTTCGGGCGTACGGTCGTCATGTTTACATAGGACGATCGCCGCGGTTAACTTCGCGTCTATTTTGACGGCGATTTATTCGGTTATTTGCCCCCTGCTGGCAATATATATGATGATGACACTATGTCATGGGGGGGGGTGAGGGGGGGCTTTAACATATTATTGTATCCAATGGCATGCAAAATTGACGGGAACATGATTGCAAAGGTCCGACGCCTCCGCCGCCGCCGTCATGTTTACATTTGTCGATCGCCGTGGTTAAGTTCGCATCTATTTTGACGGTGATTTTTTCGGTAATTTATCCCCTGCTGGCAATATATATGATGATGACAATATGTCATGGGGGGGTGAGGGGGGCTTTCAACATATTATTGTATCCAAAGGCAGTCAAAATAGACGGGAACACGATGGCAAAGGTCCGACGCCACTGTTGTTGTTGTTCCCTAAGCTGCCTGG
This sequence comes from Lithodes maja, assembly GCA_037953745.1. NCBI lineage: Eukaryota > Metazoa > Arthropoda > Malacostraca > Decapoda > Lithodidae > Lithodes > Lithodes maja. Next base: position 29,802 of record JBAKBP010012190.1, on the reverse strand, counting down.
CCGAACAGCCCCGAGTCCCTGAGAAAGGCCATGACCACGATCGGGCTTTCCCACAGAGCTCTCATTGAGTGTAGATTGTGTTGTTGGCGTAAGTGGTTGTGTGAAATGCAGTCTTCTATGATGTGTTTAATGGTATGGGGTGCTGTGTTACATCCCGGGCAGGCGTCGACGACGGAGTCATCCAGTCTCTTCTGATAGCTCAGGAGAGCTGAATGGTGTCCGCATCTCAGCCTGGCCAGGTGGACTCTGTCCTCGCGAGGAAGGGAGGATTCGGAAGGATGGATTTCGGGAGGTCGTGCATGCAGCTGCGTGTTGTCTGTGAGTGAGTGGATGGCTCGGTGAGAGATATGAGTATGGATGTGCTTCTGGAAGTTGGTTCGGGGTGGGCAGGGAGGGAGAGAGGACAATAATTGTGTGTGATACCGTGTGCTGGGTGTTGTTTTGATATTTCTTGGTGTCTGTGGGTGTGTTGCCATGTAGTTTAGTGGGTGGTCTTGGTTCATGGAGGCTGCTGCCAGGAATTGAGTGCCTCTCATGTCCAGATGGTCTTTGACTTTGAGGATTTTGGTTTCTTGATGTAGGTGATCTGTGGGTGCAGTAGCTGGGCAGCCTGTAATGATCTTCAGGGCTTTGTTTTGAATAGTCTGTAAGGTCTTATGATGTGTTTCAGCTAGGTTAGAAGCCCAGGCTGGGCTTGTGTATTCCATCACTGATCTTATGTATTGTTTATATACTGTGGTGGTAGTTTCTTTGTTGTGTCCACGACGCCACTGTAAACAAGGATGGCGGTACGCCCGCACTTAACATTCTTGCCGCCCCCTGTTAGCAGCTGGTAATAATATTATATAGCCTATGATGATGACAATAAATCATGGGGGATGAGCCTAGGGACTGAGGGTTGTGGGGGGCAAAGACCCCCTCAACCCATTATTATATCCCACGGCCAGCTGATATGATTTTTTTTTAATACCGGCTGTGGGATACAATAATAGGGAGAGGGAGGCTTTGTCTCCTTCACCCCCCATGACTTATTGTCATCATCATATATATTACCAGCAGGGGGCAAATAACAACTGGCCGTGGGATAATTTCGTAAAAAAACATCAATTTGGACGCGAACGTAACTGCGACCGTAAGACCTATATAAAGATGGCGATCGACAGTACGCCCGCTAACACAACCCTTACCAATGACAGATTGAGGGAAAGAGTTCTAAAGCTAGCTTGCCTGGGGTAAAATGTTGAATTCGAGCGTACTGCCAGCCTTGTTTACACTACACGGAGCGGTGTCGGACCTTTGCCATCATGTTCCCGTCTATTTTGACTGCCTTTGGATACAATAATATGTTGAGGGGGGGCTTTGCCCCCCCCTCACCCCCCATGATATATTGTCATCATCATATATATTGTTAGCAGGGGGCAATAACCGAAAAAAATCTCTGTCAAAATAGATGCGAACTTAACCACGGCGATCGACAAATGTAAACATGACGGGGGGGGGGGGGGGGGTCGCTTGCAATCATGTTCCAGTCTATTTTGAATGCCATTGGATACAATAATATGTTGAGGGGGGGGGGGGGGGGGCTTTGCCCCCCTTCACCCCCCATGACATATTGTAATAATCATATATAGGCCTATTGCCAGCAGGGGTCAAATAACCGAAAAAATCTGCGTCAAAATAGACACGAAGATAACCGCGGCGATCACCCTATGTAAACAATGACAACCGTATGCCCGGAATCTACATCCATGCCCTTGCCTGTATATGCCCATATTGGGTAGGCTATATTATACTTAGAATAGTATTAATAGTCTTCATATACAGTACCATAGACTACAGTAGATCTGGACTGGACACGAAAATGGAACTTTGCAGTAAAGGACCCAAAATAGGAGAAAGAACCCCCAAGTTCGAACCTCAAAACCGCGAAAATATAAAATTTTCGCGGTTTCGAGGTTCGAACTTGGGGGATCTTTCTTGGATTTTGGGTCCCTTACTGCAAAGTTCCATTTTCGTGTCCAGTCCAGATCTACTGTAGTCTATGACAGTACATTAAACAACCACTAATAATCCACTCACTCACAGACAACACGCAGCTGCATGCACGACCTCCCGAAATCCATCCTTCCGAATCCTCCCTTCCTCGCGAGGACAGAGTCCACCTGGCCAGGCTGAGATACAGACACCATCCAGCTCTCCTGAGCTATCAGAAGAGACTGGATGACTCCGTTGTCGACGCCTGCCCGGGATGTAACACAGCACCCCATACCATTAAACACATAGAAGACTGCATTTCACACAACCACTTACGCCAACAACACAATCTACACTCAATGAGAGCTCTGTGGGAAAGCCCGATCGTGGCCATGGCCTTTCTCAGGGACTCGGGGCTGTTCGGCCAGGCAGCTTAGGGAACAACAACAACAACAACAACAACAACCACTAATAATCTAAACAGTTTAAACAAATTAACTTGCTCATGTAGTAATGTACACCCTATGTGGTGGATTGTGTTCTTTTATTTCATAAATTTGATTTTAGTAAGCGTTGTTTCCACATAGCGATTTTGAGAAGTTATTTTGGGATGGATGTAGAGTTCGGGCGTACGGTCGTCATTGTTTACATAGGGCGCTCGCCGCGCTCGCACTTACGTTCCCGTCTATTTCGACGCTATATTTTCTGCTATTTGCCCCCTGTCATTACTACATGAATACTAGGTTAGGTTAGGTTAAAATAGACGGGAACATGATGGGAAAGGTCCGACGCCACTACTCGTAATGTAAACAAAGATGGCGGTACGCCCGGTCACTATATCCTACCCGTTATTTTGCCTTTATATTGTCTTTGTCCAAGTTTTGGTTTGTTTAATTTGCAAGTTTTACATTTTAATTAATAACCTATATTATTATTTCTAAAACTATATGATGATCCACAGGTTTCTCCAGCCCAACATCCAGTACGGCCAGTTTCCACACAGCCTCCAGTAACCACCAGCGAGATTATTACGAAACATTGGAAGTCCCGAGGAACGCGTCGGCTAAGGATATCAAGAAATCCTATTATCAGTTGGCCAAGAAGTTTCATCCAGACGTTAATAAAAATGACCCTGGTTCACAGAAAAAGTTCACTGAAGTCTCGGAGGCTTATGAGGTGAGGACAGGTTTCCCTCACTATACGATACCCTGATTTATGATATTATTATAGGCGTTTGGGTTTGAGTTTTGGCTGTTCCGAGAATGCATCCCCATTTACCCCATTAATTCTGGTGATGGGCTGGTCTATCAGAGTGAGAACTGAGCGATCTCTGCCATACCCATAGCTTACTCTGACTGTTCCTTTTACTTATATATTTTCTAGATCTCAAGTGACGGCGTCTCTTCCGTGGATTGACCTCCCAATCTACCAGATTGGAAGCCAAAGCATCACATTTTTCCTTTGCCCCTCAACTTTCTCTTCATAATTGCTGAGGGGCACAGGGCCCTGGGTGGGGCTTTGGTTTCCCGGGCGTTTCCGCACCCTTCTCAGATCCCCACCATGGAGTGGCTTCGGTCACCCAGGCTTTATTGTGGTCGGCAGGGAGGATTCTGTGGGGGCGCTCAGTTATGACCTTGGCCTTGCTCGGGGCCTTGGGGCTGTTCGGCCAGGCAGCTTGGGGAACAACAACAACCACCGTACAATTTTATTCAGTTTAGGAAAGACAAGTGAGAGAGGCTTGCTTGAGATAGGTTTCTTCCTCTGATTACAGTAGTGTGGGTCCTTCATAAATTGAATAAAGTTGTTTAGTACCGGGTATTAGGCATAGTTTGTAAATAATGTCATCACACTGAGTTTTTGTCGCTAACCCTTTGAGTACCAGCGACATGTGTTATATTTTATTCTAGCTGTATTTAGACAATATTATGCTGCTTAGGAAGGGTCTGTAGTAGTTAAAAGGGTTGTTGTTGTTCCCTAAGCTGCCTGGCCGAACAGCCCCGAGTCCCTGAGGAAGGCCATGGCCACGATCGGGCTTTCCCACAGAGCTCTCATTGAGTGTAGATTGTGTTGTTGGCGTAAGTGGTTGTGTGAAATGCAATCTTCTATGATGTGTTTGATGGTATGGGGTGCTGTGTTACATCCCGGGCAGGTGTCGACGACGGAGTCATCCAGTCTCTTCTGATAGCTGAGAAGAGCTGGATGGTGTCCGCGTCTCAGCCTGGCCAGGTGGACTCTGTCCTCGCGAGGAAAGGAGGATTCGGAAGGATGGATTTCGGGAGGTCGTGCTTGCAGCTGCGTGTTGTCTATGAGTGAGTTGATGGATCGGCGAGAGATATGAGTATGGATGTGCTTCTGGAAGTTGGTTTGGGGTGGGCAGGAAGGGAGAGAGGACAGTATTTGTGTGTGATACCGTGTGCTGGGTGTTGTTTTGATATTTCTTGGTGTCTGTGAGTGTGTTGCCATGTAGGGTAGTGGGTGGTTTTGGTTCGTAGAAGCTGCTGCCAGGAATTGAGTGCCTCTCATGTCCAGATGGTCCTTGACTTTGAGGATTTTGGTTTCTTGATGTAGGTGATCTGTGGGTGAAGTAGCTGTGCAGCCTGTAATGATCTTCTGTGGTAGTAAAAAGAGCGCATGTGTTTTGTTTTGTGTACTCACCTAATTGTACTCACCTAATTGTAGTATACAGGATTTGAGCCTTAGCTCGTGTTGTCCTGTCTCTCTCTCTACATTTATCCAATTTTGCTTTAAAAGTTTGGATATTTCTTGCTCCCACCACCTCCCCATCCAACTTATTCCAACACTCAATGCTTCTATACGGGAAGCTGAACTTTCTTACATCAGACTTACATATAACTTTCCTCAACTTACAATCATGACCCCTGGTTCTTCCCACGTCCCTCACCACAAAATCTCCCTTGTCGATCTTCTCAAAACCTTTCACACACTTAAACATCATGATCATGTCACCTCTCTCTCTCCTCTCCCTCAGCGTTGGCAGCTTTAGCCTCTCCAATCTCTCCTCATAAGGCAGGTCTCTAAGGCTAGCTATCATCTTAGTGGCAACTCTCTGAACTCTTTCCAGTTTTTTATTATGTTTTATAAGGTGTGGAGACCACACCACTGCTGCATACTGTGTATGGGGGTGCTCGTGTTGCTCCCACTATAGTCTATTTTTTTCCAGTTGATGGTAAATTGCCATCTCACCATCCTGATTTCTACGCTATTACCATTATTTTGTAGCGAAATATGTTGCTAATTATGAAAACTTGGCAATATTATGATGCAGAGACATAGCAATATTATGACGCAGAGATAGCAATATACAATTTTTCCAGTACAAATCAAGAAATCAGATGCTAAAGGGTTCAATTTACCATAAGCTGGGAAACAAAATCAGTCCCTATCTTGCCGCCATCATGGAAGGAAAGCAAAAAAAATACGATATACCTGTGTTTGATTCGACGCCTACCTCCGCCGCGGCCAAAATGCCACTGATGCGACGAGTGACTTAGTGCGTACTATAGTCTATTCGCTGTAAGTAGGCGATAAATCATGACCTCTATCCTCTGTAACTCGAAAAGGGCTAGAGCAAATTGGCTGTATATTTCCACATCTATATCTTGACTGACTCTCCCCAAATGGTAGAAATATTAGCTCGATTTCTCTAGTCGTTTTTGAGTTACAGAGCTTATTGTGTCAAGATTTCTCGCCTACTTACAGCGAATAGACTATAGCCAGGGCCGCGGGGACGCATCCAAACACGGCCTGAATTTCCCACCCTAACTCATCATCTTCACAACTTCATAACACAACAACGAGGTGATATAGCGATGTCAGGTCAATTATAATGTAAAATTTGCAAAATAAACAAACCAAAACTGGGACGACACAAGATAAACGCAAAAGAACTAATTAAAATCGCTATATGGAAATAACGCTTATAAAATTTGAAATAAAAGAACACAATCCACCACATAGGGTGTACATTACTACATGAGCAAGTTAATCCGGTTCCCAAGCAAACTAATCGCACACATAACAACGCACTATCGTCACATTCAAGGAATTAGTCAGTTTGGGAAGTACATTGCCAGGATAAAGACAACCGTGAATACTCCATTTTGCCATTGAGTTGACCTCTCTACATACTTCTATTGCTTAGCTATGAAGGTGCAAATATCGAGTAATATCGCCAGAAGGCCCGAGTCAGGGGTTATGGAGTGTAAGAGAACAGCCGAGCCAGAGAGGTTAATGTAATGTTTTTTTAAGACAACTTTAGTACAGTACTGTACAGTATCAGAATATTTTGTCAATATTGTATTATATTTTTTCACCAACCAACTTCACTTCTAAACTCAATTAATGAAATTAACAAATACATGTGGCACTCCAAGGACTCGAACCCAGGGCACTCCCACCGAAATTCCGCGCACTTATGCATTCGCTATCAAGACAGTTAAAGAAACATGCACAAGCCTACAATTTATTATACCACATTCTATAGTACTGAAGGGTTTTAACTTTTCCAGGTGCTGGGTGACGAAGAGAAGAGGCGGCAGTACGACGTGATGGGACGAACGGCGGAACAGATGGGTGCTGGCGGTGGTGGGGGAGGGCCGGGGGGGAACCCCTTCCAGGCCGGCTGGCAGTATCAAACCAACATCGACCCGGAGGAACTGTTCCGCAAGATATTTGGGGACTTCCGGAGAGGTGGCGCTGGCATGGACTTCGGGGGACAGGATTTTGCCGAGTCCGCTTTTGGGTTTGGTGCTGCTGAGGAGGTGAGGTATCTGTGTGTGAGAGTGTGTGTGTTTTTTTTTTTTTTTTTTTTTTTTATTATTTTTTGGTTCATTATTTTAAAGACACGGTACTGTATTTATATGTGTAAATATAACTTCAAATACCATGCCAGTGCCGGGAAATGTCTCAAATTTGGGTGACACATAGAAAGTACTGTAGTGGCATCTCTCCATACCACATCCTCCACTCCCCCCTTTGTAACCCACCCCCATGTCTCCCTCAACTTGACTTTTTATTTTTTCCATTTTTGTGCAGTTCATTCCAAAGTATTCCTGTATCCTAAGAAATGCTGAGGTTGGGCGTATCATTCCTTGTTGTTAAAGTAGCCCCAAGAGACCCTTTATGGGAATCCCTCGGCATCCAGGTAGTCTGCCACCTCTCTCGGGTGGGTCCAGAGATCTCTGAGCGAGGTGATATTGAAGTTGTGTCTGTGTGGGGTGAGTGTTCAACAGTGGAATATTAACTGCTAAATCTGTGCAAAAATATTAGGTCAAGTTGAGGGAGGGTGGAGTATAAAGGTGGGGAGGAGTGGAGGATGTGGTATGGAGAGATGCCACTACTTTATATGTGTCACCCAATTTTGAGACATTTCTCGGCACTGGCACAGCAATTGAAGGGTTGTTTTTACACATGTTTAAATACCGTGCTTCCGGAAGGACCGTCGCAGTCCCTGGGTTAACCCCTTCTGTACCGTGACGTCTATTTAATTTTATTCTAGCTTTTTTAGGCGATTTTGTGCAGATTAAGAAGAATCTGTGGTAGTTGTTATTGTTTCCTAAGCTGCCTGGCCGAACAGCCCCGAGTCCCTGAGAAAGGCCATGGCCACGATCGGGCTTTCCCACAGAGCTCTCATTGAGTGTAGATTGTGTTGTTGGCGTAAGTGGTTGTGTGAAATGCAGTCTTCTATGATGTGTTTAATGGTATGGGGTGCTGTGTTACATCCCGGGCAGGCGTCGACAACGGAGTCATCCAGTCTCTTCTGATAGCTCAGGAGAGCTGGATGGTGTCCGCATCTCAGCCTGGCCAGGTGGACTCTGTCCTCGCGAGGAAGGGAGGATTCGGAAGGATGGATTTCGGGAGGTCGTGCATGCAGCTGCGTGTTGTCTGTGAGTGAGTGGATGGATCGGTGAGAGATATGAGTATGGATGTGCTTCTGGAAGTTGGTTCGGGGTGGGCAGGGAGGGAGAGAGGACAATAATTGTGTGTGATACCGTGTGCTGGGTGTTGTTTTGATATTTCTTGGTGTCTGTGGGTGTGTTGCCATGTAGTTTAGTGGGTGGTCTTGGTTCGTGGAGGCTGCTGCCAGGAATTGAGTGCCTCTCATGTCCAGATGGTCTTTGACTTTGAGGATTTTGGTTTCTTGATGTAGGTGATCTGTGGGTGAAGTAGCTGTGCAGCCTGTAATGATCTTCTGTGGTAGTAAAAAGGGTTAACTGAGATAGTTTAAAAACTGTTAATTACTGGAGGGCCTTTTCAAATTGAATATAATCGTCTAACAGCCAGAACAAAGTTGCAAGGGTAGCATTGGTACTGAAAGGGTTAAGTGTTCTGTGTTGTCGGTGGGATGTTGACAGTGGGGACAAGAAAGGTTTTGAGTTAGATCTTTCTGTGTTTGTAATCCTGTAATGATAGGTGATTGCCGGACCTGAGGCTTGCAAGCGTGACTCTGGTTTCTCTAGGAAATGTGTTATTTTATGGATTGATCTTCAGAGGTGGAGAGTTTAGGATTATGTTGTGTGGGCTTGTTGTTGATAATTTGTCGGGTGAGGTATGTGCTTGTGTATGTTGGTGTTTGGAGGTGTAGTTGTGCCATGTGGTTGTAATGTTGGGCAGGTGTTTGTTCATGTTTTAAGGTAGGGGTGGGTGATGCGTTAGGTAGGGGCATGGGTTGAAGCGAGTCTTGGGCTAAGAAGTAGGACTGTGCTCCTATTATGTCTAAATGAGTCTTCAAGAGGATTTGTGTTTCTGTATGTACCGGTTTGTGATTTGTGTGCAGCTTGTTATGTTTTGAGGGAATTATTCTGAGTGGTTTGTAGTTTCTTCGAGTTGGCGGTTGAGGTGCAGGGTGACCAGGCTTGGGAAGCATAGTGCATGGTTGTCCGGATGTCTATCTAGATAGAGGAAATTATAGGGGCCTGAAAATGCTTGACCAAATGATGAAGGTCTGTGAGAGAGTCCTTGAGGGTTTGATCAGGCAAAGCATCTATTGATGATATGCAGTTTGGTTTTATGCCAGGACGTGGTACAACCGATGCTATCTCATAGTCAGGCAGATACAGGAAAGATACTTACTAAAAGGCAGGGATCTTTACTTTGTGTTTGTGGACCTGGAGAAGGCCTTTGATAGGGTGCCTAGAGATGTTGTACAGTGGGCTATGAGGAAACTTGGTGTGGAAGAGTGGCTGGTGCGTGTGATAATGAAAAATTACATGAAAAAGTAATCAGATTTAGAAATTATAAAAATGCAGACCTAAATTTGGCTAGCAGTGAAGTAAAACAGTACTTGGGAAGTATTGATACTTCCAACCTTACTTCAGATGAGCTGGTGGAGGTACATGGAAATGCACTTAAATTAGTGTTCGATCATCACTGTCCAGAAGTAGAGAAGAAAATCATAGTACGAGATGATTCGCCCTGGTATAGCACTCGAGTTAAATTTCTTAGAAGAGTGCGTAGAAGAGCTGAACGTGAATGGCGGAAAAATAAAACAGACTCTACATGGTTGCAATATCTGTCAGTCAGAAGAGCTGTGGTCCACAAAATCAAAGATGAAAAGAAAGTGTATTATCAGGGAAAAGTTGACTCGTGTGGTAACGACCAGAGGAGGTTGGCTTCAATTGTAAACAGTTTACTTGGAAAAACAAGAGTCAGCTTAAGACCTTCTGTACCCGATGCCGAGTTGGCTGCCAACTTTGTGGCATTTTTTGCTGGCAAGATAACTCGCATAAGACAGGAACTGGATGATGCTTCTGTTGGTGAAGAACTTTCAGTTGTACTCCAACCCCGACACATTCCTAATAATGTCTTCTCATCCTTTCACTCAGTAGAGGTGGACATGATCTCGTCCTACATAAGAAACCTCAATAAAACATTTTGCCCGTTGGATCCCATAAATGTTTCCAAGCTACCAAGAGTCTATGATCACACAGTTGAGTTTATTTCCAAAATAATTAATAAGTGCTTCTCTGAAGGTAGCTTCCCACATTCTGAAAAGCATGCACTACTCCGACCTACTCTAAAGAAACCTGGACTTGATGTTGAGAACATGTTGAACTATCGTCCTGTCTCCAACCTGTCCTTCATATCAAAGATATTAGAGCGTGCAATACTTGACCAATTACAACCACTACTTCAGCAGAATGAAACTATCCCAATTTTTCAGTCTGCTTACCGACAGCATCATTCAACTGAAACAGCATTGATTAGAGTACATAATGATCTAGTTGAGAACATTTGCAATGGTGTGGCCTCACTATTGGTCTTGCTTGATCTCTCTGCGGCTTTTGACACAGTGGATCACGAGTTGTTATTGAGTGATCTTTATGATTGTGGTGTGCGTGACTCCGCTCTCTTGCTTCTTGGGTCGTACTTGTCAGGTAGATCCCAGAGTGTGATGGTAAATCAAGTGGTCTCGGACTCGACACCCCTGCAGTATGGTGTTCCGCAGGGATCAGTTTTAGGTCCTATCCTATTTATAATTTATATTAGCAGTTTGTCTTCTGCTTCGTGCACATAATGTCACCTTTCACTTTTATGCAGATGACACCCAGATTTATGTGAGAATCACAAATATAGTTGATATACGGAGTAAGATGGAATTGTTGATGTCTGATATCAAGAAGTGGATGAGAGCGAGAAAACTTAAACTAAATGATGGTAAAACTGATATTCTCATCATCCGAGGAAATAGAAGAGCTGATGATATAGTAGGTGCCCTCTCCATCAATGTGGGTGGATCTCAGCTGCGACCGGCCAACTCTGTTCGAAATCTGGGTGTATATGTGAACTCCCGATTAGATTTCAAAGAGCATGTAAACCAGATAGTTAAAAGTTGTTACTTGCACATCAGAAATCTCTATTTGGTGAAGCCGTTTATAACCAGACGTTGCCTCCTGACTCATTGGTCTTCTCTCGTGTTGATTATTGCAATGCCCTGTTGGTGGGTCTTCCAAATTATATTTTGAAGAAAGTTCAGTCTGTTCTTAACAGGGCCGCAAGACTAATTTTTGGTGTTCCACCTAGAACTCCTACTACATCTCTTCACATAGAACTGCACTGGCTGCCAGTAAGAGCAAGAATAGAATTTAAGTTGTGTTTGGTGACTTTTAAGGTTCTCAAATTTGGTGAGCCTAGGTACCTTGCGGAGCTGCTCAGGCGCCCACCGGCACACCATGGTGTAGTTGTGCGTCATGACAATGACCCTTTTCGTCTTGATGAACCAAGGGCTTTCCAGCAGTCTTCTTTCTTTGAGAGGTCATTCTCCTACATGGCTCCGAGGTTGTATAACAGGTTGCCGCTGTCCATGAGACAACTGAGGTCTGTTGAATGCTTCAAGAGACAACTTAAGACTTTTCTCTTTGAGAGAAGCTATGATCTTGAGAGAGGTGTCATGACAGATGGCTATAGAGTTTAGGCTATTTTGCCACTGCTAGTGATTGTTAAATGTGTGTTGTATATAAGCCTTCTTTTGATGCATTGATTTTGTTCTTTTTTCTTTTTCTTTTCGAGCGCTAATGAATTCTTCGGAAAAATTGGCGCTTATGAGAAATAAGTAACATGCTTATTATTATTATTATTATTATAAGATCCAGTTTTCAGGAACGTAACACAATCGTAAATCGAGGGAGACGTGTAGTACAACTAAAGAGAAAGGAATATATCCCCTTTTGACACCGTGCTTCTTTCTTCCACAGCTGAAACTGAACCTAACCTTCAAACAAGCAGCTGGTGTATAATTAACAGTACGACTAAAGAGGATGGAATATCTCCCCTTTTGACACAGTGCTTCTAAGTGGGGATTGGGCCTGAGTAAATAGATAGATAGATAGAATAGCCTCTTCCTACAACTAACGCCATATCCATTCTCCCGCAGCTGAAACTGAACCTAACTTTCAAACAAGCAGCGCGAGGTATCAACAAAGACGTGACCCTGAACACTGTGGACACCTGCCCCAAGTGTTCCGGCAACAGATGTGAGCCCGGCACCAAGGCCGCCCGCTGCCAGTACTGTAACGGCACCGGCATGGAGACTATATCAACGGGTAGGTCAACGTTATACCCCTTTCTCCCTCGTGTTAAGCCCCATTTGTTTTGAGATTATACTGACGTTCGCTACATTAGTTTGTTGATTTTAACACCTTTCGCCCCATTTCTTTGTCAATTTTAAGATTTTTCGTGCCAATTAGGTGTCGATTATTTCCTGGCGAGTGTTAGCGAGCCTGAAATTTTGAGAGGAACCGGCCATCGGCCGACTCAAGACAGAGAAAGAACGGAAAACACAAAACACAACATAAAACAATCTCCTAATTACCTCTCCAAAATTAGTTTTTTGCCCACAACCATTATTATTATTCCTACCATGATGTTGTCCCCAGGTCCGTTCGTGATGCGCCAGACGTGCCGGTACTGCCACGGGACTCGGATGCACATCAAGTTCCCCTGTAGTGAGTGTGAGGGGAAGGGTCAGACCGTCCAGCGCAAGATGATCACCATCCCCGTACCTGCAGGTTAGTTCCTTTAGTTGGTTGGTAGCAGTATTTTGATTAAGGGGATCACCTGCTTTTTTTCTCTTTCTCTGGCTTGTATCCATTCGGCCCCATTCAGCCAACTATTTTAAGACGTTTATCCCCATCCAGGTGTTGATTTGTTCCTGGCGAGCTATAGCGAGCCAGCATTGTATGGAGAAATCCGGCTTCGCCGGAGAAATGTTTCTATACAAAAATCTACAAATTTAGCTTACTGTCAACAACAAAATATTTATATGCTGGCTCGCTCACTCGCCATGAAAATATTGACACCTGGATGGGGATAAACGTCTTAAAACAGTAGGCTGAATGGGACCGAATGGATACAAGCCAAAGAGAGAGGGAGAGAAAGAAAAAAAACGAGGTAGGGCCCCTTCAATTGTATTTTTTTCATATACTATTCACTAAGTCCCTGATTCATCAGGGCACCCACCCTAGCCTTGCTATTCAGCAGGGAGTGTATGGTGGTAAAAACTGCATTATCATCATCATCATCATATGAGGAGTAAATGGAGTGACTCATAGAGACATATTGAGGAATGAAGAGGTACGTAGGAGAGTGGGGCAGCATGAACCTTTGTCGGCCAGAGTGGACAGAAGGGTGCTGAGCTGGTATGGTCATGTTGAACGAATGGGTGATGAAAGGCTTACAGAGAGTATATGAATTGGATAGAAGGGGAGGTAGAGGGGTAGGAAGACCTCCGTTGAGATGGAGAGATTGTGTACTCACCTAATTGTACTCCCCTAATTGTAGTATACAGGATTTGAGCCTAAGCTCGTGTTGTCCTGTCTCTCTCTCTACATTTATCCAATTTTGCTTTAAAAGTTTGGATATTTCTTGCTCCCACCACCTCCCCATCCAACTTATTCCAACACTCAATGCTTCTATACGGGAAGCTGAACTTTCTTACATCAGACTTACATATAACTTTCCTCAACTTACAATCATGACCCCTGGTTCTTCCCTCGTCCCTCACCACAAAATCTCCCTTGTCGATCTTCTCAAAACCTTTCACACACTTAAACATCATGATCATGTCACCTCTCTCTCTCCTCTCCCTCAGCGTTGGCAGCTTTAGCCTCTCCAATCTTTCCTCATAAGGCAGGTCTCTAAGGCTAGCTATCATCTTAGTGGCAACTCTCTGAACTCTTTCCAGTTTTTTATTATGTTTTATAAGGTGTGGAGACCACACCACTGCTGCATACTCCAGTCTTGGTCGTATTATTGTCCCTATTATTTTTGCTAACATCTCTTCATCTAAATAATTCAGAGCTATTCTCATGTTAGTCAACACTGCATAGGTTTCACCAGTTATTTTATTTATATGCTGTTCAGGTGACAAGCTGTCTGCCACAACTACCCCTAGGTCTTTTGCTTTCACAGCTTTACTAATTATTTCATCTCCTATTTTATATCCCCAAGAAGGTCTATATTTACTTTTTCCCATCTCAAGAACCTGACACTTACTCGTGTTGAATTCCATTTTCCAAGTTTGACTCCACTCATATAACTTATCTAGGTCTCTCTGTAATTCTTCACAACTACTCCTACTTGTAATATGCTTCATTAATTTTGCATCATCAGCAAACATAGATATATATGAGCCTATTCCCATTTGAAGGTCGTTGATGAAAACCAAAAACATGATTGGGGCCAACACCGATCCTTGAGGCACTCCGCTTTTTACCCTTTTCCACGAGGAGAACTTTCCTTTTATTACTGTTCGCATTTCCCTCCCAATTAAATAGTTTTCCATCCACTTTAATAATACTCCCTCAACCCGCCCCACAGTCCTGAGCTTCCACAACAATCTCTTATGAGGCACCTTATCAAATGCCTTCTTGAAATCTAAGTAAATACAATCCACCCACCCCTCCCTCCCTTGTACAATGTCAATTACCCTATCATAGTAACTCAACAAATTTGTGGTACACGAATGACCTTTTCTGAACCCGAACTGCTTGCTTGAAATTATTTCCCTCTCCTCCAACATACCCACCCATCTTTTTCTAATAATCTTTTCACAAAGCTTGCATATAACACTCGTTAAGGATACCGGTCGATAATTTAGCGGGTCTTCTTTATTTCCACTTTTATATATTGGAGTTATATTTGCTTGTTTCCATTCTAAGGGAAGTTCCCCCTTGTTTAATGAGTGTTGAACAATATTAAAAATAGGTCTCACTAGTTGTTCAGAACATTCTCTCAATACCCATCCAGCAATGTTATCTGGGCCCATAGATTTTCTCACGTCCAATTCTTCTAACAATGATTTTAGTTCATCCTTGTTGACTTCTATCGACTCTAGTCCCTGTATCTCGTTCAATTCCACCACAGGTTCTACATAGTCATCCTCCTCCACAAACACGGATGTTAATGTATCATTCATAATTTCACACATACCCACTGTGTCTTCATATAATTGACCCTCTACCCTAAGCTTTGTTATTTTGTCCTTTATTTTTGTTTTGCCGTTGATATAACTATAGAACAGTTTGGGTTCTTTATTACATTTGTTTACTATATCTTTTTCAAAGTTCTTTTTCTCCTCTCTTATAGTCCTGACATAGTTGTTTCTAGCATTCTTATACTCATTCCATTTTTCCTCAGTGTGTCTCCTTCTCACTTTATTCCATGCAGAGTCCTTTTTGTTCTGGGCAATGTGACATCGCATGTCAAACCACTCTTTCTCCTTAACCAGCTTTCTATCCTTAAATGTTGGTACATATTTATCTACCCCCTCCCTGTAAATGTCTAGTAACATGGTGTATTTTACCTGAATATTCTGTTCTTGCTCAATAAATGACCAATCTATATTTGCAAAGTATCCTCGTAATGATTCATAATCCGCCTTACTATAATTTAGTCTATATTCCCTATGTTCCTCCTCTCTGCCTTCCAGAAATTCCACTGTCAATTCAAATTCAATCACAGCATGATCGCTTTTTCCCATGGGACTCAAATATGTTAGGTTCTTTATTTCTTGGGGGTCTTTGGTGAATAATAAGTCGAGTCTTGATGGTTCATCACCTCCTCTAAATCTTGTATTTTCCATAACGTGTTGTGTTAATAGGTACCCCATTGTTAGTTCAAGAAATTTGCTACCCCAAGTATTTTCATTTGGACCCGCATCCAAACATTCCCAATCCACCTCCCCGCAATTAAAGTCCCCTGCAAGAATAAGCCTATTTTTCCTTTTACAAATAATTTCTAACATACGCAAGGTTTCCAAAATTAATTCATTATATTCATCGTTGCTCCAAGATTTAGTCTTAGGAGGTAAATAAACTGATACAATGTCCAATTTTGACCTATCATTATCCTCAATTTCAACTGCTACCACTTCAGCAATGCTATCACCAAGTTTTAATTCTTTAGCAGTAATTTTATTATCTACCATGATCAACACTCCTCCTCCTAGCTTTCCTAACCTGTCTCTTCTCCATGTACTGTATCCTGCACAACTAATTATATTCGTGTCTACCTCCTGGTTAAGCTTAGTTTCAGTCAAACATACTACCCCGGGCCTCTCTCTCTTTACATATTCGTCAAACTCAATCTTTTTGGAAATTAACCCATCAATATTTGTATACATGAACTTAGCGTTTCCAGTATTTTCCCTATTTTTCTCGTCCCTGCCCGTTCCTTTCTTTTTTGTACGTACCCCTCCCAATTTATTTCCTAGCTTGTCTCCTCTTCTCTTGTCTCCACCTGGACTGTTTCTCGCTCCGTTTCCACTTCCGTGTGTAGTACTGTACAAGCGTTGGGAAATAGAGAAATGATTGTAGAACAGGCAAGAGAAGTGGTAATAAATAGGAATGAATGGAGAATGCTTGTGAATAGATGATTGATAACGCATTGGTTGGTAGAGGGGGTCGGGCGCCATTAGGGCTAGATAATAGTCTGTCAGGCGCCTGGCCCGGGGATCCGGTGTATATTAACCCCTCAGACCCGGTAGGGTTCTGAGGCACCCATAACAAACTAGGGCGGAAGGGCTCTGAGGCTCCGGCAGCTTGAAAGCCGTCCGTCCGATGCATATAAACACAGCCGGTTGGCCCGACGCCGCGCACCTCCGAACACAAGAAGGAGAGGCGTCGTTTGTTTGTGTGTGACTATATGTTATTGTTTTAGTAGTGAAAAGTGGCTCATATGGCTGACATTGCCACAAAGTTTTCTCCACGGAAATCGTCATCACAACTGAACCAGTTAACTTAGAGAGCTCTACTCAACGCCATTCTACAGGTACGAAACACATCTACGCTTGGGGATGCACGGGAATGCGGAAGCAGTCAAAATAGCAAAGATACGGTAGCTTAGGCGAGATGTTTTTTCTGCCAAATCGCCCGGGTTTCGGGGAACATTTATAGAATACATAGCCGTCTCGAGGCTGGAGGGTTAAGGGGAGATGGTTCACTTTTTGGCCGATATTTGCATGTACAGTACAATATTCATTATTTTTCTAGTTTCCTCTATCAAATTAAACAAAAAACATCCATTAGACCCCCCTTCTAGATTAATTTGTGTACATTTTTCGGTAGAAAAATTTCCCAGCCGAAGGCCGTTTCTTACAACATTACAGGCTCACTGTCGTTCGCCAGGGAAAAAACCGACACCTAAATAGCACGAAAGGTCTAAATATTGACGAAGAAATGGGGCGAAAGGTCTTAAAATCGACTAACTAATGGGGCTATACATTAGGGAGAAAGTGGTCCAGAAAACCGGCCCATCCCCCCTTAAGGGTCATGCCTGGATGTGAGGTGGGCGGGCATTGTGGTGGTAAAGATTTGCTGCGTGTCTGCCTGCTGAGACCGGAACTCTCCTGGAGGTCTGGGACCTAGGAATCTTTTGCTGGAGACCCCAAACGGGCCTAGGTCTTTGTGTCTTCTCCTGGGCGACCTAGATATGTGTCAGATTTATTTTATTTTATATTTGTCCTGTTCGAGCTCTGTCTCGAGTCAG
The DNA here is from genome assembly GCA_037953745.1 of Lithodes maja. Classification (NCBI taxonomy): domain Eukaryota; kingdom Metazoa; phylum Arthropoda; class Malacostraca; order Decapoda; family Lithodidae; genus Lithodes; species Lithodes maja. The sequence continues at coordinate 12,324 of JBAKBP010012190.1, read as the reverse complement.
CCACCCCCAGCTGTGGGGTGTTGCCTGTGTATAAACATACATACATACAGTACATACATTAGAAAATACTGGACAGTTATACATATGGTTTGTTCACCCAACAAGAAACAGATTAACTTGCTCATATAGTAATGTACACCCTATGTGGTGGATTGTGTTCTTTTATTTCATAAGTTTTATTTTAGTAAGCATTATTTCCACATAGCCATTTTGATAAGTTATTTTACCTTTATCTTGTGTTGTCCCATTTTTTTTATTTTTTTTTAGTTTGCAATTTTTACATTATAAATACTAGACTATACATAAGGTTTGTTCCCCCCATCACCCAACAATTATAAATACTAGACTATACATAAGGTTTGTTCCCCCCATCACCCAACAATTATAAATACTAGACTATACATAAGGTTTGTTCCCCCCATCACCCAACAATTATAAATACTAGACTATACATAAGGTTTGTTCCCCCCATCACCCAACAATTATAAATACTAGACTATACATAAGGTTTGTTCCCCCCATCACCCAACAATTATAAATACTAGACTATACATAAGGTTTGTTCCCCCCATCACCCAACAATTATAAATACTAGACTATAACATAAGGTTTGTTCCCCCCATCACCCAACAATTATAAATACTAGACTATACATAAGGTTTGTTCCCCCCATCACCCAACAATTATAAATACTAGACTATACATAAGGTTTGTTCCCCCCATCACCCAACAATTATAAATACTAGACTATACATAAGGTTTGTTCCCCCATCACCCAACAATTATAAATACTAGACTATACATAAGGTTTGTTCCCCCCATCACCCAACAATTATAAATACTAGACTATACATAAGGTTTGTTCCCCCATCACCCAACAATTATAAATACTAGACTATACATAAGGTTTGTTCCCCCCATCACCCAACAATTATAAATACTAGACTATACATAAGGTTTGTTCCCCCCATCACCCAACAATTATAAATACTAGACTATACATAAGGTTTGTTCCCCCCATCACCCAACAATTCTTATCCTTGTACCAGGGGTTGAGGACGGACAGACTCTCCGGATGACGGTGGGGCGGAAAGAGGTGTTCGTGAGGATCAGCGTAGGGAAGAGCGACTACTTCCGGCGGGAGGGAGCGGACGTACACACAGACGCCACCATATCCATGTGTCAGGCCACGCTAGGGGGAGCCACGCGGGTACAAGGCATCTACGAGGATCTCACTTTGGAGGTTAGTACAAAACCAGAGGGAGTTGTAGATTGGTTATTAAGGTAAGAAGAGAAGCGGCAGGGTGAGAAGGGGTCCAGCCAACGGACCCTCCGGCCCTTTGACCCAAGAAAGAAGAAGGTAAGAAGAGAGAAGAATTGCAAAAGAATAATATACATACATATAAGTTTAAAGACTGTTTTGTCCACAGAGAGTGTGGTTACATTCTCACGTCCTAAATGGCGGCATTCCAGGCAACCCTGTCATGGGTCTCACATGCTGAGATCTATCCGATAGGTATGACTTAAGTAGTGAAAGTTCTTTGTCAAAACACAGATCCTTGATCGGCAGTTCATGGTCTATTGTATCAAAGGCTGCAAACAGATCTAGCAAAGAACTATGATGATTTGTGTGTTATAGATTTTGCCATGGAAAGTTTAGTTATTTGGGTGTGTTGTGTTTCGTTTTGTTATGGTGTTAGATATTATAGGGCGATTGTGGTGATACAAAATTTCACCTCTTCCACGATTGGTGGCAACTATTGTCAGTACTCGCTTGGATTTGTTTACAAGTGGAAGAGACTGGCGATGGCCGGGTGTGGGAGGCTTTGGCTGCAGCCGCTATACCTTGACATTGGCGCCTTATCACAATTCTATTTTGATCTATTTTTACTTAATTTTATTGTATTAACTAATCTAACCTAGTATAGAATAACTTAAACCCAACCTAGTACAGTCCATCCTCCTATAAGACGACTATATGGGCGGCAGAGCCCGTCGCGTTGTAGGAATAACACTTTATATGGAGATAATTCTATATGGGTCTGCGATCCCCCAATTTTGTCCTTTTTTCCGGATTTTTTTGCTAAATAAACACCTATATTACCTACAGTACCAGATATCATTAAAGCATTAACAAATATTAAAAAGACATCACTTACCTTAAAACTAATGAAGAAAAAGATGATTGTAAGGGGTCTGCCAATAATGCTAGGTTAGGATAAGGTTATTTAGATAAACTTAATATAAAATACATTGAAATAGAATCGTGATTAGGCGCGAATGACATGGCATATCAGCTGCAGCCATGGTCGCTTCAAATGCCGACAACAGTTACTGCCAATATTGTGGGTAAAACATCATATCACCACAATCACCTTACAACACCTAACACCATAAAACACATGTACAGTACACAAGAAACTCAAATACTATACCTTAACTAGGCCTATCTATGGTAAAATTATTGTTTTTTCCACCAACCAACTTCACCTCTAAACTCAATTAATGAAATCAACAAATACATGTGGCACTCCAAGGACTCGAACCTAGGATACTCACATCGAAATTCAGCGCACTTTATGCATTACGCTATCAAGACGGTTAACCCTTCTTGCCCGGGCTCGCCATCCTAAGGACATTATTGAGATCCGGGCGATCTGGCCGAAAAACGTCGTAATAGGCCTAGCCCTATCTTTGTTATTTTAACTGCTAGAGAATTCCCACACATCTCTAAACGTAGCTGTGTTTCGTATCTGTAGACTAGGGTTGAGTAGAGCTCTCTAGATCAACTGGTTCAGTAGTGATGACGATTTCCGTGGAGAGAGATTCGATGCGATGTTAGCAATATCGGACATTTGCAGACACTAATCTCGTCTTAGCATACAACAACAACATTAATCCGACGTCTCCTTGTTTTCGGAGGTGCGGTGTCGCAAAGACAGGCTTTGTTTACATGCGTCGGACGCACAGCTTTCAAACCAAGCTTAATAGGCTTTCAAGCTTACGGATTTTAAAATGATACCCGGGCTCCTGGCTATCTGCCGCGGTGTCATTTTAAAATGACATTTAAAAATTTTAAAATTATACAAGCCTACGATTTATTATGCAGTTTCGAATCCTGCATATTAATGTGAGCATGTACATATATTCCAACTGCACTATATAGAAAATGCAAATCATCATAGTTTTTGCCGTATCAAATTTGTTTAACCCTCCTGGCCCGGGCTAGCTCTCCTAATGACAGTGCGGGGTACCCGGGCGATCTGGCCGAAAAACGTCTAGGCCTAGGCTACCGTATTTTTGTTTATTTTAACTGCTAGAAATTTCCCACGCATCTATAAACATAGTGCGGTTTTCAATCTGTAGACTGGCGTTGAGTAGAGCTCTGTAAGTCAACTGGTTCAGTTGTGATGACGATTTCAGTGGAGCAAATTTTTCCGCGATGTTGACAATATCGGAGCTTTTCAGACACTAATTTCGTCTTACGTCACAACAATAACATTGATCCGATGTCTCCTTATTGTTTTCGGAGGTGCGGTGACGCAACGATCGGCTTTGTTTACATGCGTCGGACGCACAGCGTTCAGACCAAGCTTAATAGGCTTTCAAGCTTACTGCCTTTTAACAGCACACCCGAGCTCCTGCCCTTCTTTCGCGGTGTCCTTTCACACTGACACCCGGGCTGGAAGGGTTAAGTTGCGCTAGGCTCCCCGGCATATGTCATAATATATAACTTGGGGAAAGATTATCTGCTTAAAACTTCTACCGAGTACATAATAATAATAATAATTTAAAATTGAGAATTATGAAAATGTAGGCAGCTGAAATCTTATTTTTCGATAATTTTCACCCCTATTTAGCAAGTGGGTTTTCTTAACATATTTCTGCTTCCACAAAATTAACAGAATATGGATTGCTCTGACCTAAAGGTTGACAATCCAATGATTCTTTTTTTTTCCCACCAGTCTCATGACCAGTGGTTTAACCCTCCAGCCCCGGGGGCTATAGCTTACGACTGTACTGCTGTACCGGGGGTTTTGAGGATTTTTGGCCTATGTTAACTACTCTGTAAATCAATGAATATTGCATGTAATGTTGTGAATAAAAAAAAATAATGTTCCACAAACCTTCCTCTGTCGAATGGCGTTGAGTAGAGGTCTCTAGCCCCTCTGGTTGCATAATGGTGAGCGCGGGAAGACGAGTGCTTTTTTATGCGGGAATTTCCTCCCGCGTCCGAAAGCGTCGGCCCGCCATGGCTACGACGCACCTAGCCGCTCGCCGCGCCAAAGTATTTATCTCCCTTAGACGATTTTAGTGTTTGATATTGAGAATGTGATGTTTATTTGATATTTTCTAGTTATTTTGAGGCCAATTATATAAAATATGTTTATTAGGGTATCAATTTCACTGATATTGGTAATTTTCACTCGATACCGTACATTTTATTAGTAATTGAGGTATGTTATTGTTGTATTAGGCACTGATTATTCGTTATCACAGGTGTTTATTATACTTTGGCCATCAAATATTAGGTCTTGTGTCACTTTCACTTTGACAAATATGCTTTAGAGAGTGTCACTGTCACTGATAATGCTCATTTTCACTCGATACCGTACATTTTATTAGTAATTGAGGTAGGTTATTGTTGTATTAGGCACCGATTATTCGTTATCACAGGTGTTTATTATACTTTGGCCATCAAATCTTAGGTCTTGTGTCACTTTCACTTAGTTATATGATTTGTAAACGTTTTATATACAATTTATTGTCTTTTTTCACTGATTTATATATTTCTATAGGTTCTAATCATATGAATGTCACTTGGTATATACATATGTGTCACTTTCACATATTATTATGGTGGAATTGTATTTGTATCAATTTTCTCATAATACTTGACTTTTTTATTATAATACATTGGTTTTCTTCCACTTTTTGCCTATATATAATTATAGTGTACATATTGTCATTTTATTTGGCAATTTCAGTATGATTATTAGAACTCCAGCTTGGTGTGGTAAGCAGCGAAGCACCCTACAGCACAGAGTACCACCTTGCACTCCACACACTCCGTGGTTGACTTTTTACCTGGGTGCGGCCTCACCCTGCTGTGGTAGCAGACATGGCACCGCTTCTGATTTGTTCTTCCTGCTGCATTCTGAGGAAAGAAACCAAGCTGGTGCCTAAGCAGGTATGGAGCAGACTGCAAGCGGTCGATAACGGCGGGCCCAGGATGTGCCACTGCCCTCTGTGGCGTAGCATACTTCTCCAGGAGCTCCGTCAACACCTGCTTTTGGAACCTCCGCAGGCTATTGAACTTCAGGGGTGGGTTCTCATTCCGAAGCCTGTATATATTATAGGCATTCAGAACTGACATGTCCACCATATGCAGAAAGAACTTTTTGTACCATCTGCACGAGGTACGCAGGCAGTCAATGAAGCCTATCTGCATGTCGGACTTGTCCACCAGCCTCATGTTGACGTTGTAGTCCAGGACAGCATCGGGCTTGGTCACCCTGGCCTGGGTGCGGCGATCCACCTTGCCAGTCTCCACCATTTCCCCCTTGTGGATGGTGGTCAGGAGGTTGACCTTCCGCTGGTCGTGCCAGTGGATAGCCAGAATGGGCCCCGACTTCTTCTTGAAGACATCACCTTTTTTGGTCTTTGCAGGGAAAGTTGGCATGCCCTTCCTTTTCCCTCGTACTGTGCCTACAGTCCCCGTCTTGCGCTCATGCAGGTACTGTGAGAGAGTGGGGGACGTGTAATAGTTGTCCGTGTAGAGGACGTGATTCTTATGGAAGTAGCGGGCCATCATGGCTTGCACCACTGCTCCGCCAAAGCCAATGAGGGGGTCCACAAGCACGTCCCCTTCCTTCCCGCTGTAGACCAGGAAGTCCAGGACATAGCCAGTTTGGCAGTCGCACAGCACAAAGAATTTTATGCCAAAGCGATGTCTTTTTGAGGGGATGTACTGCCGGAAGCTGAGTTTTCCCCGGAACAGCACAAGAGACTCGTCAATGACGACCTTGCGGAAGGGCTTGAAGTAGGAGGTGAAGCGTTCTCGCATCATCTCATACAACGTCCTAATCTTCCACAGCTTGTCTGGGCGGTGGACGTCGGTGTTGGTGACAAGATGGAGCGCTGCGAGGATATCAAGGTACCGGTCGCGAGCCATATATTTCCCGAAGGCAGGGGTTGAAATCAGATCATTGGTGATCCAATAGTCAGGCAACCTATGCTTCTTGACATGAGGCATTAGCATGGTGAGTGCCAGGAACACCATGAATTCTTTATGAGTCACTGGGGTCCACTTCCTCATATGGCCCTTGGTCACCTTGCCCAAAAAGTGTACCTGGAATTGGTGCTGCTTGTTTGTCTCTTTGACAACATAGCCTACCACCTCCTCATCAAAGAATGCCTCAAATAGTTCGTGTGGTGGAGCATTGGGGCCTGCAGGAAAATTGGGGGTAATGCCTGAACCCTCCAGTGCCTCATCAAAAGCTGGCACATCAGGGTTGTATACATCCCCATCAACTATGTCTTGCCACTGAAAAACGTAGAATGGGTCTTGTCTACGCTGACGAGGAGCTCCAACTGGTGGCCCAGCACGCCCACGGCCAACTCGGGAGGCGCGCGCCCTAGGGCGGCGGCGAGGGCGTCGGCCAGGGCGGCGGCCAGGGCGGCGGGCAGAAAGACGGGCAGCACGAAGCCGGGCCAAGCGGGTGGGTCGAGGGTCGTCGATGTCCATATAGTCATCGTCAGAGTGGTCATCTTGCCCTGACGGTGGACCTATGTAATCATGGCCAGAGTCTTCAGAGAGGTGCCCTTCATCATCAGTGTCGCCCACATAATCTGGCGGGGAACCAGTGATGCGTGGGCGGCGTGCGGGTGGGCGAGGTGGGGAAGGAGTGGCAGGTGAGGCTGTGTCCTCCCGAGGTCCCGGGCTCCTTGGCCTGCGACGAGTCACAGAAAGCAATGATTCACTTTCACTAGGCCCAGGTATTGGTGATGCGAGCTCAAATACTTCTGCAGGAAGACATGTTGAAGGCGGGAGAGGTGGGGAGGACCGTGGGGAAAGTTGCGGGGACAGTTGCGGGGATGTATGGCTGGGGCCGGCCGGGGTGGACGCCGCCGCGGGAGCCTCGAACAAAACTCTCTTACTTGTCTTAGTTTTCTTAGTATATTTTCTACCTTTCCCCTTTTCGGCAAGAGTATGTCTCCTGTCGGGGGACCTAGGAGGCAAATAGGACGAAAGTGGGGGGTCCTCAACCCTTGGCAATGGTGGGGGTGGTGGGGAAGAATGCGGGGCATCCGGGTCATCTTGGGTGGCGTGGGTAGATAAGGGAGACAATGGCGGTCGAGAAGGGTCACCACGCTGACCCTCACTCACAGCCTCATCCTCACCAAGTATTTTAGCTTGTTCCCTAGCTGCCGCGGCCGCCTTTTCAAGTATTTTTCGCTTGTACAAATGTAGCTTGAAAGGCGATTTACCTGGGGAAGGGCTTGGAGTCGTGTCACTTATGCGAAATTTGGTGAGTGACCTTGAACTCTCCCACTCACTCACTCTCGCAAGTTCACTTTCTTTAGGTAAACCAGCTTCCTCAACAACTGGTACATCACCTTCATCACTCTCATCACTGTCAAATTCTCTCGCAAATCCCAGGAATTGTTCTTTATCACTCTCATGGCCATAATCACTCGACTTATAATTACTCGAGTGGTCACTCACTTCTTCATCAATCTTATGCTTGGCATCAGCTTTCTCATAAAGTCTCAAAGTCGTCTCAATACCTCCGGGAGATAACACATTTAGGCGATGGCGTCGGGGTAAGGCACGACGCACTAGCAAGGGCGTCGTAGGAAGCCCGATGTCGGACACGGCGGAATCACTATTTGGTGTACTGTCCATGATGGCGTCGGGCTAGATACTGTTGTTGTGGCGTCGTTGACGCCGGGTGGCGCCACCTACCGCCCCATGATAACAAAATGTGCGCGCGGCTTTCGAAAATCAAGCACGAAAGCAAGGGGCGTACATGAGGCCATCCGGGTTGCGCGGGCCGAGTTTGTTATGGGCGTAGAAGAGGTCATCCGGGTTGGAGGGGTTAAACTGCTAAATGACTGTCTTAACCCGGGGGCTGTGTTAAATATGTTTATAAAAAGTCTGCAAGTGCGGGACCTTTAACCCATGGTACCCGGTAGGGCTCTGAGGAGCCCATAACAAACTAGGGCCTGAAACACGGATGGGCACTTGAGCACCGTAAGCTTGAAAGCCTATTAACCCTCTCACCACGGATGGGCTCTTGAACGCCCATAAAAAAGCATGTAACAGATACCCGGATGGTCTCTTAAACACCCATGACGTCACAGCCTGTGAGCTTGCTGTGCGCGGCGTCGGTCCGACGCATGTAAACAACAGCCGGCTGGACCGACGCTCCGCATCTCCGGCCACAAGAAGGAGAGCGTCGCTTGTTCTTGTGTGCCTGTATGTTGTTGTTAAGTATCGAAAAGTGGTGTAAAGTGGCTGTTTTGGCCATAAAGTTATCTCCAATGAAATCATCATCACAGCTCAACCAGTTGACTTAGAGAGCTCTACTTAATGCCATTCTACAGGTAAATAACACAGCTACGCTTGGGGATGCGCGGAAATGCGGGAAGCAGTCTGATTAACGAATATACGGTAGCCTAGCCTAGACGTTTTTCGGCCAAAACACCCGGGTTTCGAGGAATATATATATAATACATAGCCGGGGCTGGAGGGTTAAGCTTGTTTTGAAAGCCGTGCATCCTACGCATGTAAACACAGCCGTTCGGAGGCGACGCGCACCTCCGGACACAAGAAGAAGAATCAGCGTTTGTTATTGTGTTTGTTAGTTGTGTTAGTAATTGTGTTAGTAATTAGAAACTTGGGTATTAAAGTGAATATGTTATGACAAAATACATAAGTGGAAAAAGTACAATAAGAATAATTAGATAAATGGGTATTAAGTAATTATGTTATGAGAAAATACACAACATAAGTGGGAAAGTACAATAAGAATAATGTGGAATAAATACAATATATATTGCCTAAAAGGTACGTAATCGGAAAAGGAAAGAAAGATAAAAAACAAATGAATTCAAATGGGGCACGGAAACTAGTGCGTATATGGAGCGTCGATATTGTGACGTCATGAGCAGGGCGATGAGGAACTGAGTCATGGCGTCGGAAGACAGTTGACCGTGAGTAATGATAGCGGATGGAAGTGCTGACAGTGGAGTAAAGTCCTGGCCAGGCAGTAAGAAATGAGTCAGCTCTCAAAGCTTATTAGTGCACTGGAATATAATCTGCTCACCCCGCCCTGGATAATGAATCAAAGTATTATCCGCCAACTCTGCCTGCAATACTCAGCATATGGAACTCTGCCGGTGCTACAGCGAGGTAAGGCGAATTCAAAGTGAGTTCAACAGTGTTGTCTGCTAGACAAGATTTAGTGTTGAAAAGTATCTCGTATTGCTAACATCGCATCGAAACTCTCTCCACGGAAATCGGCATCACAACTGAACCAGTTGACCTAGAGAGCTCTACTGAACGCCAGTCTACAGGTACGAAACACATCTACGTTTAGAGATGCATGAGATTTTTCTAGCAGTTAAAATAACAAAGATACGGGTAGCCTATTAAAGATTTTTTTTTGGCCAGATTGCCCGGGTTTCGGGGATATCCTATAGAAGACGAAACCGGTCTGTGAGGGTTAAGGGGGGGATGGTTCACTTTTTGGGCGATATTTGCATGTATTCATTATTTTTCTAGTTTCCTCCCTAGACCTCCATCAAATTTAAAAAAAAAGCATCCATTAGATACCCCTTCTAGATTAATTTGTACATTTTGGGGTAGACAAATTTCCCGGCCGAAGGCCGGTTCTTCCAACATTACAGGCTCACTATCGTTCGCCAGGGAAAAAATCGACACCTAAATAGCACGAAAGGTCTAAATATTGACTAACTAATGTGGCAAACATCTTAACATCTGAAAACTAATGGGGCTAAACACGAGGGAGTAAGTGGTCCAGAAAACCAGCCCATGTCCCCTTAACCCTTCCCGCCCGGGCAGCATTTTAAAAGGACACCGCGGCAGATGGGCAGGAGCCCGGGTGTCCCCTTGTAATCCGTAAGCTTGAAAGCCTATTAAGCTTGTTTTGAAGCCGCACGTCCGACGTATGTAAACAAAGCTGGTCGGAGGCGACGCGCGCACCTCCGAAAGCAAGCAGACGTCGGAGCTTTGTTGTTGTGTGGTCTGCTAAGACAGATTTAGTGATGAAAAGTGTGTCATATTGCTAACATCGCCTCGAAACTCTCTTCACAGAAATCGTCATCACAACTGAACCAGTTCACTTAAAGAGCTTTACTCAATGACAGTCTACAGATTGGAAACCGCAGTACGTTTAGAGATGTGTGAGAATTTTCTATCAGTTAAAATAACAAAGATACGGGTAGCCTATTAAATACGTTTTTCGGCCATATCGCCCGGATCTCAACAACGTCCTTAGGAGGGCGGCCCCGTGTGGGAAGGGTTAAAGTTCAATTCGGACAAAATTTTAAATACTTATCATATAAAGCGATATTTCTACACCAAATGCCACAGGCCGTAGTGTGGTTGGTAGAGCACTCACCTGCAAACCGTGAGGTGGAGGGTTGGAGTCTCGGGCCAGCCAGTGTGATGTTTGGCAGACGTCAGTGCTGTATTTACCTAATTGTATTTACCTAATTGTAGTTTACAGGAGTTGAGCTAGGCTCGTGTTGTCCCGTCTCTCAGTCTACTTTTTATCCAATTTTTTCTTGAAAATATGGATGTTCCTTGCCCCTACCACCTCCTCCTCCAGCCCATTCCATTTGTCAATACATCTATAGGGGAAGCTAAACTTCCTGATATCATTCTTGCAGGTAGGTCTTTTTACTTTGTAGCTGTGGCCTCTAGTGGACGGTGGTGGACGGTGCGGTCTAGCAATCTGTGGCAACTGTTTACTGAAGTCCCTGATACATCAGGGCACCCACCCTAACCCAGCTATTGAGCAGGGTGGTAAAAAAATGCATCATGCACATATTCTACTTGTATTATGAACATTGTAGAATAGAATCAGAAAATATATGTAAAGAGCAACTATCCAGTGACGAGAGGGTGATGAATGCATACGAGGCAGAGCGACATAGGTCTGCTCTGTCAAGAGGCTTGAACCACACTGACAGCTCCAGTGGATGTCTTGCGTATGTATGAAGGAGGGGGGAGGTAGGGGAAGTGTAGAAGAGAGTGACTGACGTATTATACTGTAATATAAAACTTGCAAAATAAACAAACCAAAACTTAGACAAACACAGTAAAAATACAAAACAACTTATCAAAATTGCTATGTGGAAACAATGCTTACGCAAAATAATAATTTATAATTAATTAATATAATTTATAATTATTTATATTTGAGACGGAAGGGAGGATTTATAGGGAGTAGGGGAGGGAAAAAGTAGAATGAAGCAGGATGATAGGAGGTGGTGGTTGTTGTTGTTGTTGTTCCCCAGGCTGTCTGGCCGAACAGCCCCAAGGTCCCGAGCAAGACCAAGGCCATAAACGAACAGCCCCACAAGGTGGTGGTAAGGAGACATGCCACATAATCACACATTGCTTCCATTTCACCGGCACTGGTGTGTTTTTGTTATTGTATTAAGGTGCCATCTTCTGGAAGGAACGTCGCATTCGCCCAGGAAACAATTCCGAGAGTAACATCACAGCTTGAGGTTAACCCACTATTTTTTTCCCCAGATTCCGGGGGGCACCAACTCTCACCGTCGGATCCGCCTGACAGGGAAAGGCCTGAAGCGGGTGAGCTCCTACGGCTACGGGGACCACTACGTCAACATTAAGGTTCAGGTCCCCACCAGACTGTCCCCGGCACAGAGGGCCCTACTGGTGGCCCTGGCGGAACTGGAGAGCGACACACCCGGCACCATCACCGGCATCACTTACACGAAAGATGGTGGGTATAATTTACTGGTTCGGCTCAATGGTTTAAGGAGGGGGTTTAGTTTGCTCTCTAAAACTCCATCAAACTTAGGAAGACACCCCCTAGACCCCCCTTCAAGATAGATTTGTACATTTTTCGGTAGAAAAATATCCCTGTCAAAGGCCGATTCCTCCTAAAATTACAGGCTCGCTATCGCTCGCCAGGAAAAAATCGACACCTAGATGGCACGAAGGGTCCTAATATTGACAAAGAAATGGGGTGAAAGGTCATAAAATCCCAAAACTAATGCAACCAACGTCTTAAAATCTGAAAACTAATGAGGCTAAGCATG